>VMDR010011768.1:0-27823 GCA_007922815.1 Macrotus californicus
CTGTGTTGTTTAATGTAGCAAAGGGAGAAACGAAACGTCTGCCTTCCTTGCAGCTGAGTACTCTTTATTGTCCCACCCCCTATTTATTACCGAGGGGATCTGTGGGGTTTCAATCATAACCAATGAGACTTGTGGCTGTCTCATCCAGCGCCATGCTCAGCTCAGCAGGTTTACCCATTGAATTTAGAACTGAAGACCTGGGTGTGTCAATTTGGTGTTAGCCAATTACAATTTAAATGTATTTTCTAAACTGGTTTTGAGAAATTTAAATCTAGTTAAAAAGCAGGCTTTTTAGAGATCAAAGATAATAACTAAATAATACATTCAAAATCATCTCACTCTTCAGTGACTTCTTAGAAATTACACTTGATGAATTTCTACAAAGGAAGCATTTCCTTCCCAGGGGAAGAAATAAGAAGCCAAAGTGAAAGAACCTAAAAGGGGTCTGAAAACAGAGGGGAGGGACTACTGCTTCTGGTAATAACAGAGGAGGCATTTCCTGCTGAACACCAGTTTTAATGAAAGCTATATTTTCCGTGCAATATATTTATTCATGTATTTTGTTTACTGCTTATGTGTTAGTGTCTCCCACTAGAATGTAAGCTGCAAAAGGATAGGAATCTTTATTTTGTTCACTGGTGTGCCCCAAGCACCGAGAATAATGTCTTGCACATACTAACTGCCCATGGCCATTTGTCGCATGAGTGAACAGATCCTATAAAAACCCTTAGTCTGGTTGTGGCTGGGCCGCTCAGTTGGTTGGAGCGTTGTCCTGATGTGCAGGGTTGCGGGTTCAATCCCCAGTCAGGGCACATGTAGGAATTGGCCAGTGAGTGGGTGAAGGGGTGGAACAGCAGGTCAATGTTTCTCTTTCTCAAATCAATAATATTTTTTAAAAATTAAGAACCCCTCAGTCCTGTGAGTATTTCACGCTCCTACTGCAGAGGAGCTCTCTTCAGCTTTCCCCACCCTCTCAGAAACCTCTTTTCTCCCACCAGTGCACTTCTAAGACATCTCCCCTGGAGAGCGCAGTCCAGAGGGAGAGCAGTCCATCTTCTGCTCTGCTGGGTAGGGAAGGAAATCTTCCACATGTCTTTTGTGGAAGTGAGAGAAAGGGACCTACAGCCCACTGGTCTTGGTTGATAGGGGGAGGGACATAAGAAAAAAAACTAGTCGTTAATTTTAGGCATACAAATAGAGACAATTTGGATATTAGCATGGCTTTTATAGGATTTTGGTGACCATTCTGAGCTCTACACTTAAAACAGCAAGCTGTTGTTTTGATGATGATGTCGCTGATTGCCCCAGGACAAAAGGTAAAGGTTATGGCAAAGCCGTTCTATTCAACTTTTGTAGATAATGTTCCCTCTACCCCATTCCATTATTGAACAATTAAAGTGGTTACAGTCTTATTGGCATACAGTATTATATTAGTTTCAGGTACAACATCACTTGCATAAAACTAAGCAAAGAAAAAAATGGCTACAGTATTGTATGAGACAAACTCAGTCACAAACTTACAGCATCCTATTACCTGTTTGGCTGGCAGGGTCATACTGGCAAAAGGGTAGCACTTACCAAAATTGGAAGAGAATAGGAGAAAGAAGAACATACACTTTTGCACCTACAAGGACCCTCTTATCCCTTTGTGGTGGCCATGAAGACCACTACTTAGATCCCCTTTCCAGAACCACTGTCTGGGAAGCATGTTTGACTGACACCCTCCAGCTGCTGCACCGTGAATCTGCCACAGCACTCATGGCTGGGCTGAGCTTCCTCTGGGCTTCTCCCAGGCAAGGATGGGGCAGGTGGGGTGACCAGGGGGAGGTCATCCTAGCAGCCCAATGCGGAACTCCTCTAACACGTAAACTTTGCTCGAGGACTCCCTTTGGCCTTTCCGAGACTTTCTAGAATAGCACCATGCTCTGAGACTCTCCCTATCCAATCCTTCCTTCCCTCTCTGCTTTCACAGGTATTAGATCTGCTTCCAGGTCTGGAGATTCACCTGCCAACTCCTTCTCTTTCCTCTTTTATCTTTCACAGGCATTTCCTCCCAATGAATCTCATGCATATCTAATTCCACCTTGACATTAGCTTCTTAGAGAACTTGAACTAATACACCTCCAATAGCTGGTACATTCTGTTAACTCACAAAATCCTTGACTACCAAAATGAAAGAAAGATATTCTGAGTGAAGATGTCATCTTGTAAAAGCCTTATTGGGGATGATGAACCCTAAATGGATGTGGCAAATGCCATTTCTGATCATGCAGTGAGGGTCTTGCCCTATGGTGCCTTTAGGTGGTCCTAAACCTCATAGGTATATGTGTACTGTGTTAGGTGTGTGTGCAGCTCTCTCTGAAGAAGAATGATAGCTTTTATCACATTCATTTACAAAATTATCAACAGTGGCAAATGATTGCCAGTTCACTCAGTAGTTCAAAAGTTATATGAACATGAAATCTGTGTTACAACATAAGTTATTTTATACAGTGACAGTCATGCCTCCATTGCCTACTCCAAGCTAAATGAACTTTAATGATATTTAGAGCACTGAAAATTAAGCCTCTAGTATAAGGATAATCAGTACTGTATTCCTCACCTAATACTGAACTTTTAAAAGAAGTCATGCTTTGATTTAAGTAGTTATTGGCATGAAAGAAGTACAAGTAATTGAAAAATCAATAGATTAATTTTTTTTATTAAAGGCTTGAGAGTCAGTAGTAGGTGCCTCAGCCCTCAATGCAGACGATGCTTAGCGGCAATCCTCTGGCAGGTCTGGAGAAGCAGCTCTGGCAGCTGTTCTCGAGGAGGTTTGTGTCAGCACCACTTACATCAGCTCGACTCAGAACATGTGTGTCGGCAGCATAAATGCTGGCATGTCAGCATCTCCATTTATACCCCCTCCTCCGAAAATGTGTATCGTTCAATTAGATGAAAATAAGAAGTGGTGTGTTGATCATCGCTCAAACCTGGAAATAATGACTTCCTAAGGGAACATTCCTGCCCTGCCTCAGGGAATAACTTAACCTGTGTCAGTGAAAAGCCACCCCCTTATGGCTTGTTCCCTATAGCAAACTATCCTCAGAAAGTGCTAACTTTACCCCTGAATCAAATGGAATATTTATGGTGAATTGGGGTAAATCATTTGCCTAGATACCCCCAGACAACTGTGCTCTGCTACTACCAGCTCCAGCCAGGTGCTCTGAATTCTTCCCCGTGCAACTTTATGTTGCTTCAATGCTCAGTTTAAATATGGTAAAGCAAGCTTCTGCAGGGAGAACCAGAGCCGGCAGGTCAACAGAACAGCCCTACAGTCCACCGTTAGGCTAAAACAAGTGAATCTTTCAGGGGAGAGCAAGGTCCCCTGGAAGCGTAGGTCCATGAGCGACAAAAGCTTACGACAGATACCGAACTGCGCCCCTCTGCCCTTAAATGTTCTTTGGCCCTGACCTGGGTAGAAAAATGTTTGTTTAGTGCCCTCAATTTCTGTTTCTGGTAGCATTGAATGATAATCTTAGGAAGCAGCTCATGTTCATTCTTGGAAAACTAGAAGAGATTTTGTTAGGGGTGGGGAAGGCAAAAGATATATAGATGGCTATCTTTTCAGTCAGCAAGGAGAGAAATAAATCCAGTATGTTTTAGAAAATGTTGAATCATTTCAAACCCTTTCTATGAAGAGTCAGGTAGTGGGAATAAACATTAGGAGAGTTAAAAAAAATTGCTCAGACTTCTGAAGCAGAAACCAGAGATTTGGCTAGGATAATGAACAATCAGATACCAACTTCTAGCAAAACGGAGTTGTTATCTCAAGCTAAGTTCCTTCCTGACCACTAGCTGAGTTTCTACTTATATTTCTCCCTCTACTAGAACCTTCTTTTTCTAAAATGAGCAGTTGCCTACATTCTGAATTAAAGCATCTGTTCTGAAACACACACATGCACACGTAAAGCATCACTCGCCCTCGTAGGAATCTAAAAGGGTAGTCAGCAAGTGTGAGGCGGTGATCACGATGATTTAGACCAAGTGAGGGCTCTTCTTCTGGGTTTTATCTATTTCCTAAGAAATCTTGACACCAGGATGCTGACAGAGACCCAGAAAGGATTATAGAATTCTCAGCTTGGGGTAGACTGGGTCCTCAGTCAAAAGCAGTTAGTGCTCCCCAAAATGCTCATGGGCATAACACCCCACTGGCTCTAATTGTATTTTAAAAGAAAAAGAATAAAAATATTTTTTCCAATTTGACCAATGTCTATTGCACATTTAAAAAATGTACTTTCATAGACATAATTCTAGAAAAGCCAGAGCTATGGACATGAGGATCAGAGTGAAATATATTAGGTGTCACGTGTGACTTTGTTAACACAGAGTAATAACTTTTATTTGCACTGCATCTTTTCGAAAGATCACAAATCACTCTACTCCTGTCACTAGAGAGCCACTGCTCATCCTTTCTGAGGAATCATAAAGGACACACAAAAAAAGACTCTGAAGATGAAAGAAGTGAAATGCTTCCCTACCTAATAAAAAGGAAAAAGTGTCACAGGAAATTACAGACTGCTAGACTTCCATGAGTACCAGAGTAAATGATAAAACGAGCCATTATAATACCGCATGAGACATGTAGCAGTAAATATAACTTTAGTAACAGCATCACATTGACCAGGATTCTGTCTTTTTTTTTTTAAGGAATGACATGAACAAAGGTGTTTTAAAGCCAGAAAGTTTTCTGAGTCCATTGCATTGAACAAACTACATGCCATGGTGCCATAGACTAGGGATAAGAAAGCACAGGTCCAGCCTTGTCTCTGCCATGGAGTTCTCATGGAACTGAGTAAATTACTCATCCTTTTCTTTCTTGGATTCTCCTCCCTTAAAATTAAATAATACTTCCTACTTGTCATATCTCTCATAGATGCCAGCTGGGGTGGCTGCCTGGCTCACAGGGTCACTACCTGCTGGAATCAGCCCCTTTAACGCAGAAAGTTTGGGGCAGAAAATGGTCATATCTGGACTACAGGCTCCTATTCCCTTTGTCTACAGCTGATGAGTGCAGGTATAGACACTTCTTTTAAACTAAGCTGATCAAATTTTCTCTCCAAGGACACCAAGTAGAGAGACAGAAAGGCACCCAAAGACATTTTTTAAATGGTTACATAATAGAATAGAATAATTCATGAGCAGTTCTCTCAACCCCTCCCCATACACATTGGAGCGGCCTCTTCATGGTGCCCAGGGCTAGTCGGGGCCTATAGAGCTGCAGAGAGAGTACCCCCGACCCCTTTCCCATTTCTCCCCTTCGGGATGTTTCATTCTGCAGCCCTCCACCCCTAAGCTAGGGTCAGCCAGATGCCCCTGAGAAGTTCTGAGACTCATGCCTGTAGTCACCCAGAGCCACAGGGCTAGAGCCTGGTTCCAGTAGTAGCCTGGTGCAGGAATTACTGTTGCTGGCTGACACGGCATTTCTTCTGTGGCTTTCTATGAGACTGGGCTGCAGGACGGCACTGACACACCGATTCCAGAGCCCTGCACACACCATCGGTCCCTGACAGAGAGCATGATTAGAAGTAAGAATAAAATTTGCTTTGTGAGACTTTTGTTTCATATGTATAGTTACATAATTTGTGCAGATATTTTTGTAAACATTACTTATATAATCTTTAATATAGAGATGTTTTTAAATAAATTATATGTTAATATTATATGTTTATATTCTAAATTTATATTTATATGTTGATGTATACTAAATTTCTTATTGTGGCTCATTGTTAAACAATGCTCTTGGTGAACTGCGACCTTCCCCTACGAACAGATGAACATACGTGAAACCACTCTTGGTAAATGGCATTTGCAGCACATAATGCAATGGAAAGCTTATCTCAGTCAAAACAACTTAGGAAAGGTAGAAGCAAAGGTATAAACAAACAAGGTTTTTCATTTATAATTTCATTCACACTATGATGTTCCATTCACAATCTGTTCATGAGCCTAATAAACAGAACAGATACGTTCTCCCTTTTATAGCTGAGCTAGAAACTCTAAGCTTGAAATGGAGAAGTTGGACACGGAAACAGGTTACTTAAACTTCGCCTCACAACTGCATCTCTTAAATAAGGCCCATCCGATGCTGACCTCAGGGCCCCAGACATCTGGATCTCATCACTAAAGCAAAGATCTCAGCGTCTGACCTTCACATTTCATTACCTCTACCCCATCTGCCATTTTGCACTGGCTTTTCAAATTTTGTCATGCTATTGACTGATAGGTGAAGTGTAAAATGCTATAATTTAATCATTTAAATTAGACCTTTTAATTCCATATGGAAAACAAAATGTTGAGATAAATAGGTAAAAAAATAAAAATTTCAAACAATTTTACACTCACATGACTCTTAGAAACGTCAAATACATTTTAAATCTTCCTTAATCCATTCAGTCAGTTGTGTTGGAAGTTAACATGTTCGCCCTGTCAGTGCCTGGTCAAGCCTGAAAGAATCAAACTCTCTGACTCGGGGCTAAAAGGAAAGTTTTAACGCATGAAAAGCTGTCAACTACCTCGTGATTTCTTCCAGTTTATGGGTGCTCATTATAGCAGGTACTCATCCCGCTTAAAAATCCATCTACAACCTGCTGTCAGATACACTTCTTTCAATTAAAGGTTATTCTCCCTGTTAATGTTTCCAAAAGTAAACTTTTTTCTTTAGAAGTAGGGAGTTATTAACAAGTATGAGAAAATAGACTTGCTCATCACATTCTTTGGCAGTTAGTGTCACTCTGCCTACTACTTTTTCCTTTGAGACACCACAACCTTTTTATGCTCGTGCTGCCCGAGCTTGTTTATGATACCCGTCTCCATGAGCCACACCTGCCAGGGCAAAGCCACGGCGCCATGGGCAGCAATGTCACCCGCCAATTCCCTTATATGTTGTCAGAGTGAGTGAGGACATTGGAAGCTTGTGGAAGGGCCACAGAAACTGTAAGATTCTAGAATGCTTTATCTAGATCAGAATTTGCGCAAAGCTCCGGTGTTGTGCATTTTCTTTAACATTTTTTATATTCAACCTGAGCCAAAATTTTATCTTTAAGACCAGATCATTCTATATTCCAAGTTACTCAACTAAGGGTACTTTTCAGTATTTTGTTATCCAGAGTCATGGGTACACAATAATTTGGTATTTAATTCTAAACCCACTCAATATTTTTAGGAGAGGATCACAGTCTTTCTTTTTATAAGAAAATAATATAAAGAATGGGAAAGTGCAAACTTGGCTTCTGACTGCCAGTGGCTTTTTTAGTGAGGGGACTATTAGGTTCTCTGTTACCTTTGTTCCAAATGTTGAGCATGGCTGCAAGGTCCTTTGTGATTTGTTCCTTGTCCCCCAATATTGCTCAATTCATATAGTTCTTTAAAACATACCCGACGTACCATCCACCCCCACGCACTTTTCAGTTTGTGGTCATTTTAAAATACCACGCTCCAGGTGCATGTGAGCAAGGAGGCACACATGGAGGAGAGCCACCTGGACACAGTGCAACATTTTAACCACTTCAAAGTTAGGCTTTGGGTGCCACCTCCAAATGACATCATACATACAGTCATATGCGTACACTGGCAGGATATTGATCACTCAACTGCTTGTCATACAGTTTAAACACGCCCATTGCTGGCTCACACTGACTAGATGGCTCTTTAAAATAAATCCTGAGATTTCTAGTGAATATCACTTTTTGTGTGTGTTAGTGGTTTTAATTTATTAAATGTTAACATTTAAAAACATATCACAATTTTCATAAATTTGTTTTGGCATTTCTTCAGTTTTTAATAATCTGGGACCCTCAGCAATTGGAAGTGGTCACCAGCTCTCTGTTCTTTCACACATTCCTGCTTTGGTACTTGACATGTCCTTTCTCCCCTTTGCTCTTCTTAAAGAAGCAGCTCCAACTGACCTCTTACCCTTGGACAGAATTGGTGACTCCCTCCTCTTTGCTCTCATAATATAGATCTTTATTATGACCCCATATTCTACCTTATGTGATTTTATATGCACATGCTTGTCCCTCCCTACACTGTGAGGACTCAAAGGCAGGGGTGTTACCTTTGTTAAACTCAAGTAAACTAAGGCCAGCTGGTACCCAGGGCACACTAAATACTGTGACTAATTAACATCTCTCAGAATGTGTGCATACTTCAGTTGTGTACTTGTCAAGAGTTGTGTATTCATTAAGAGTCAGTTGCTAGCTTTACTATCTATTGTAAGTATCTAATTTCATTAAATATTAAACAAACATAAAATGAGTATAGCATAAATGAAAGTTTTAATTTTGTAAAATGTATCTGGAAAGCTTTGGGAAAAGTAAAGGCAAATCACACACACAGTACAAGTACATCATGAGAAATACCTCTACACACAATTGAGAGGGAAATCTTAAACATTGAGAAGGATTCTACACTCAGATTGACTGCAAGTATATTTAAATCTTTGCTCTGTTTTAAAGATATCACAGGTGAGACAATGTAACAGGTGCACCAAGACAAAGAAATATGGCCCAAATGAAAGAACAGATCAAAGCTCCAGAAAAAGAACTAAGCGATGAAGAGATAGCTAACCTATCAGATGCAGAGTTTAAAACACTGGTAATCAGGATGCTCACAGAAAGGATTGAGTAGGGTTGCAAAATAGAGGAAGAAGTGAAGGCTATACAAAGTGAAGTAAAGAAAAATACACACAGAACCAACAGTAAAGGGAAGGAATCCGGGACTCAGGTCAACAATTTGGAACAGAAGGAAGAAATAAACATTCAACCAGAACAGAATAAAGAAACAAGAATTCAAAAACTGAGGAGAGGCTTAGGAATCTTTGGGACAACTTTAAACATTCCAACATCTGAATCATAGGGGTACCAGAAGGAGAAGAGGAAGAGCAAGAAATTGAAAACTTATTTGAAAAAATAATGAAAGAAAACTTCCCCAATCTGGCAAAGGAAATAGACATACAATTCCAAGAAGCTCAGATGATCCCAAACAAGTTGGACCCAAAGAGGGACACACCAAGATACATCATAATTAAATTGCCAAAGGTTAAAGATAAAGAGAGAATCTTAAAAGCAAAGAATTACCTACAAAGGAGTTCCCATAAGACTATCAGCTGATTTCTCTAAAGAAAACTTACATACAAGAAGGGACTGGGAAGAAGTATTCAAAGTCATGAAAAGCAAGGACGTACATCCAAGATTGCTCTATCCAGTAAAGCTATCATTTAGAATGGAAGGGCAGACAAAGTGCTTCCAAAATTAGGTAAAGTTAAAGGACTTCATCATCACCAAACCTTTATTATATGAAATGTTAAAGGGACTTATCTAAGAAAAAGAAGATCAAAAATATGAACAGTAAAATGACAACAAACTCACAACTATCAACAACTGAACCTAAAAAAAAAAACTAAGCAAACAACTAGAACAGGAACAGAATCACAGAATTGGAGATCACATGGAGGGTTATCAGCAGGGTACGGGGAAGGGGGAGAGTCGGGGAAAAGGTACAGGGAATAAGAAGCATAATTGGTAGGTACAAAATAGATAGGGGGAGGTTAAGAATAGTATAGGAAATGGAGAAGCCAAAGAACTTATATGTACGACCCATGGACATGAACTAAGAGGGGGAAATGCCAGAGGGAATAGGGGTACCAGGTAAAAGGGGATAAAGGGGAGGAAAAAATGGGAAAACTGTGATAGCACAATCAATAAAATATACTTAAAATTAAACATATACAAAAATAAAGATATCACAGTAGAAAAGTATGATGCACGAAGGTCTGTTTTTTTCCAGAACAAGATAGAGCTCCAAACAACAGTCCCAAACTAAAAAAAAAAAAAAATTCTCAAAGTCTTGGCTTTACGTCAAAAGACTGGCAAATTAACTTAAGTTAAAACAAAATGTTTAACAAATAACTTTTTAAAGCTTTCTCCTCTTTAAACCTCTTTTATACATGAACTAACAAATCCTTGATAGAAGATCCATTGAACCTTGCTGACCCCTAATCTTTGCCACTAACAGTGGGTCAAAAACTGGAGGCATTGTTTGTTTTTGTTTTTGTTTTAGGTTCAGTTGTTAATAACTGTGACTTTGTTGTCACTTTACTGTTCCTATTTTTGATCTTTTTCTTAGATAAGTCCCTTTAACATTTCATATAATAAGGGCATGGTGATGATGAACTCCTTGAACTTGACCTTATTTGGGAAGCACTTTATCTTCCCTTCCATTCTAACAACTAGAACAGGAACAGAATCACAGAAATGGAGATCACACGGAGGGTTATCATTAGGGGAGTAAGTGGGGAGAGAGAGGTAAAAGGTACAGGGATAAGAAGCATAAATAGTAGGTAGAAGATAGACAGGGGGAGGTTAAGAATAGTATAGGAAATGTAGAAGCCAAAGAACTTATATATATGACCCATGGACATTAACTAAAGAGGGGGAATGTGGGTGGGAAGGGGTGTGCAGGGTGGAGGGGAATATAAAGGGGGAAATGGGACAACTGTAATGGCATAATCAATAAAATATATTAAAAAAAAACTGGAGGCAGATTGAGACTAAAGAAGGAGGTGGTTCCTCTCTGATGCTAAATTTGAAATGTGAACTGAGGTGCTTCCTGTGGCAATGAGTCACCTTGTAGAAGATGCTGGACAAATCAGGAATAAGAGATGGAGAAAGATGTTGATTTGGGTCCCTGAGTATTGCTCCTAAGATCAGATACCCACCTTCCATTCTGGGATTGGTCACACAACAGCATCTTTGTTTTTGCTTCAGTTCAATCAATTTGGGTTTCTTTCGTATGTAAACGTAAAGATTCTATTAATGCAAAATACAAAAGACACCACTACATTATATATTGTCATTACAATGGAAGTCAGGGAGAGAAAGGTGTCAGTCCTATCCCTGCTAGTGAGCTAGGTTGCACACTCCCTGGAGACTCCCTGGGGAAGGACTGTGCAAATCATTGTTACGAGTCAGGTGTTTCTTGACACTGGGAACATAAAGGCTAGAAATCGTGAGCTGGTAAAAAATTCAGGACTGGATCCTACCTAGCAACCTGAGTTTTCTTAGAGGGTTTTGTTTTTAAATCCAGTTATAATAAAGAATAGGATAGACTCTCAATCTTTAAAAAATAAGAAAATTTAACATATGGTTATTAGGGGCCCAAGGGAAATAAACCTATATCAAACAAAGCTCAATCTGTAATACCTGTAGACCTCTCTCTGCTTCTGTTCCTCAAAGGAAAACCACACTGATCTAGAGGGAATTTTATTTTTATCCTCTCTAATGTATTTTTCCTTCTTGTAGAGAAGGTTGATATCTTGCCTAAACTTGGGCTTTGTAACATGGTGTTAGAACATGCCTTATTCATGCCTTACTCAAATACCTTGGATGAAACAAAATGTCATTGACTTGGACTTGTTCCTGTAAACTTCAATTTTCAAAAGCTTTTAGTGTCAATTACCTCCCACAACAAAGCCATCCACAAACCCCTTGATAATGCTCAGAGTGTCATATCATCAATCGCAGGCCTGTGATTCACAGTAAAATCTAATTTCTTGTAGTTACTGCTGAGAGTTAGGCTGCCATAATCAATTGAATTCCTAAAGAAAATGAGCATCTCAGAAGTAAACCTGAACTTATTAAAATGAGCTTCCAATCAAAATTTCCAGCAGCAATGGAGCTTTCTAATTTGGTTCACTCAATACATGCTACTCAGCAGTTTTAAGGATATTTTTTCCAGAATATAGTGAAATCTTTCCCCATTAGAGAAAAAAATTGAATAGAAAGCCATTCATACAATATTAATAACTTGCTCTACTTTACAGCTTAGTAATAAAGTTATTTATGCTGCCAGAGGCATTTCATGACATTAGCAGTGGAAAGATAGCAGTAGACATCAGGGCCAGGCCTCTGTCATTTACAAATGGCAGAACGACAGCGCCTCCCTGCAAGGCTGCGTAGCAGGACTGCAGCCCAGGGGAATGACCCTGGGATAAATCTTTATCCCACACACAGAACAAGAGATAGAGACTCTAAGTCCATCTCTGTCCTATCTTTTGGAACAAGTGAGAAGCAAAAAGTGTAATTTAGATTAGCATAGCCTACACAGATCATCTCGTTGCCACCCCACAGATTTATCTCTTTCCCAGATCAAATATATTCTTTCAAGATTTAAATTAGACATTGCACCTAGCTTCTCTTGCATTGCGCAAGCTGTGTTCTCAACCATGCTAACCCCATACAGAGACGTACTTTTCATTTTTGATTATGCACCGTTTTACATTTTATTTTGTTTTTTTTTGTATTATGTTCCCTACATTTGATTCTGAGCACCTCAAAAGCAATGATCACATCTTACCCAGTGCCTCTCTATCTCCCATAGCACCTGCCACAGCAGTGATGAAAAGGGCAATGCTGAAGAAGTATTTGTAAATAAAGAAATAGGGTGCCAGAGTTTTGTCTGATAAATAGTTATAATATAGTCGTTTTCCATGATCAGATCTAGCATGTGCAAACAGAAGGAAGTGGTGGCATAAATAATTCAAAATAGCAGATAATTGAAAAGTCATTTATATTTTACTTTGAAATGCATTAACACTGGCCACAAATGTATAGAACAGCCCATCTGTAGACTAGCCAGTAAACAGTGAGTGGCATGCCATGGTAAGGAAAAGGCACAGGAAACGTTTGTCTTATTTTGTTACCCAACATTCATCCCCCACTTTGTTATAGCTTCCTAATATCCATCTAAGTAATTGTCTCCTCTATTATGTGCAACCCTGTTGGGAAAGTGAACCTGGGCACCACTGGAGGCAGCTTGAACTAACTTCTTGTTATTGCCTGGCACAGCTAAGAGCTGGTACGTCACTGCCTCTAGGTCAGTCAGACCCTCTTTTTCAAGGACTTTGAATTTCAGGTCATGTTATGCAAAGGCAGAAAAGAAAACGAACGTTCCAGGGCTGGCACATAACATGGATGTCTGTCTCTGATACCCAGGTTCCATGAGCTCCAAACAGGGTTCTTGTGATCTACCCATAGTTTCTATGAATTCACTATTAATAGAACTTCATAGAGTTAACTTCATTTATTTGCAAGTCACATACTCTAACAACTATATCAGGTCAATGCTTCCCTAAGAAATATGCAAATGGAAACCCAGGAGAGAGATACAGTACACCATAAAGGTGGAGTCGCAGAGGGCGTCATGAGTTAGAATAAGGGTCAGAGGAGGCACAGGAAGTATGGGAAGGCTGTTAGTGTGCACTAGTCAAAGAGAAGGAGGAGCAGAGGAGGCTGGCTCACAGGGTGAGGAAAATAACAGAAATCACAGAACTACGCAGACATGCTGTGTACCCAACTCTGCAACCTCTGGGTTGGCCTGGCTCCCAGTAGTGGTCCAGTTTGCAACCCTATTTCCCAGGACAGTATATATTTCTCTGGAGTTTCATCATCTTAAGAAGCCCCTCTGTACTCTTGCAGAGCTTTCAAAATAAAAATACAGTGGTTAAGGTTGGAGCTCTAGGGTCAAACTTTCTGCATGACAATCCCAGTTCCATCCCTTGTTATTTGGATTTTCCTACCTTTACACTATGTCTCATAATAGCCACCTCAGAGGGTGTTGATGAGGTTTCCATAAGATAATCCAAGCATGATGCTTCTCACTGTTCCACTCTTCTCCCCACAGAATCCACCGCACACTGCATCAAGTGATCTTTTATAGCATGAATTGCATCCCTGTTTAAGGCTTCTTCTTGCACTTAGAATAAAAATGGAGCTAATTACCACCACCTACAATTTCTCATTACCTTGCCCTTGCCTGCCTTTCTCATCTCCTGTACTAATTATCACCAGTTGAACTTGAGCACATACACCAGCCTTCTTTCTGTCCTTCAGACACATCAAGTTCATTCTTGCCTCAGGGTCTTCATGCTTGCTGCCCCCTCTGCTGGAAGACTTCCTCCACATCTTGGTGTGAATCTCCCTTTCTTATCATTCAGATTTTACTTAAATGCTGCCATCTCTGGCTTAGCCACCCTTTCCTTAGTAGAGCCCACATCACCACTCTGTTGCTTAATGCTGTATTATGTTGTCAAATGACTTAATTGCTATCTATAACTCTGTTTGTTGTCTGTTTACCTCATTAGAATATAGGATCTATGAAAGCAGAGACATTGCCTAACTTGTTTACCACTCTATTTCCAGTGCTGAATAAATGAATGGCCCTGTGCAGTGCTTAGCACAGTATCATTTTCTCCAGGATTTCCTGAATTTTCTGCAGGGATCATGAATTGCTTTTATAATAGGAAAAATTATTTTTTTAAAAAAATGCATCTGCCCTAATACTAAGTCCTTGGAAAATTTCTTTCCCTATTGTCCCTTCATGGCATCTTTGAATTTCAAAGTGAGACCTAGTTTCTAAAATATCTAAAGTACCATAATGTGGGCAGAACAAAGTTAGGTATATCCAGAGTCCAGGCAAAGTAATGTAAGGACAACACGGAAGGCCAGCTGGCTGGAATGGACAGCATAAGGGCAGGTGTCCAGAGGGGTAAAGTAACAAAGACCATATGTCAGCAGAGAAGGAGCTGGCTCATGGGCTGAGAACTATGAACAGTGAAAAGAGGCACATGCTGACAATGCAGGTTTGGAGCTTTATAAATGATGACAGTGCTTGCTCCTCAAACTTAGATGAAAACTTAAGATGAAGAAGGAGGGCACCTGAGCCAGCAAGGCAGGCTGGGAGCCAGTGCCTGACACAGGCAAGCCTTCTTCTGTGTAAGACAAGCAAGTCTGTTGCTCTAAAAACAACCTATGAAGTGACCAAGCCCTTTTTTCAAGAGATAGTCTGGGTTTTCTGGTTTGAGCTGCCCCATATTAGATCATTGTTCTCTATTCTTTGAGTACTGACCTAAAGGCATTAGATGACCTTGATCCAGGTGATTCTAGAACTTCTGAGTCATTCATCACTCAGGCCCTCATGGGCTCACTGGGTGTATTTTGGAGCTTTCTGGTTTCCCTTCATCAGTGTCTCCTTTGCCAGGGGTCAGCGTCCCTTGATCTGAGCTCAGGATGGAATGGGGGGAAAAAGTAAGTTGGAAGGAGGGTGCCATGAGTTCCAACCTCCATGCACATGGTCAAGGAACCAGATTCCTCTGGCTAAGGCTCCACAAGAGCATGAGGTTGGTAGGGAATGTGCATTAGTTCCCTAACTGAAATAACTCCTCATCCTGAGTCCAAGTGAACTTAAAAAGTTCATGAAAATCCCAGAAGCAAAGAGAGAAAGATAGTTGTCTGCCAGCCACCTGCTGTGGTGGCTGCTGGTCCCTGGTGCAGCACACCCGGGCAAGCATGGCCCAGATCCCGCCAAAGTAATTAACTTGCATTCAATAAGTGAACTCAAAATTAAAACAAAGGGATTTTAAAATTTAAACTGTAATTTAAAAAGTACATAGCTGCTGGTACTAAGTGGGTAAACTGCTTTGAAACTGGTGTTGAATTGGCGCTGAGTTCAGAATGGGACCTGATTATTTCTGCATGGTACTTCACAAGCACATAAAATTCCAATAATATGAAAAAAATGTATCTTAAATGTTGGTTGACAAGAGAAAAGAATACTTTTATATACTAAAAATGTAAAAAGAGATTTTATGACAACTTAAGTATATTATCTCAGAATATTGATTAAAAACACTTCAAATAAGATTAGCCTAAAATATTTCATATTAACATGCCTCCAGCTGATTAGGATGGAGCCTTTCTTGTGTGTAAGAAACTATTTTTTGTTTGTTTTTGTTTCTGTTTTTTATTATATTTTATTGATTATGCTATTACAATTATCCCAATTTTCCCCCTTTGTACCCCTCCGCCCAGCACTGCCACCCCCTCAGGTAATTCCCACATCTTTGTTCATGTCCATGGGTCATGCATATAGGTTCTTTGGCTACTCCATTTCCTATACTGTATGTTACATCCCCATGACTATTCTGTAACTACCTATTTGTACTTCTTAATCCCCTCACCTCTTCACGCATTCTTCCAAACCCCTTCCCATCTAGCAACCATCAAAACGCTCTCCATATCCACAATTCTGTCTCTGTTCTTGTTCACTTGGTTTGTTTTTTAGATTCAATTGTGGATAGATATGTATTTATTGCCATTTTATTGTTCATAGTTTTTATCTTTTTTCTTAAATAAGTCCCTTTAACATTTAATATAGTAATGGTTTGGTCATGATGAACTCCTTTAGTTTTTTTTGTCTGCCCTTTGCTTCTAAATGATAGCTTTGCTGGGTAGAGTAATCTTGGCTGTAGGTTCCCACTTTTCATGACTTTGAATATTTCTTGCCAATCCCTTCTAGCCTGCAAAGTTTCTTCTACAAAATCAGCTGACAGTCTTATGGAACTCCCCTGTAGGTATATAGCAGCTTTTCTCTTGCTGCTTTTAAGATTCTCTCTTTATCTTTAACCTTTGGCATTTTAATTATAATGTGGCTTGATGTGAGCTCCTCTGCGTCCATCTTGCATGGGACTCTCTGTGCTTCCTGGACTTATATATCTATTTCCTTCATCAAATTAGGGAAGTTTTCTTTCATTATTTTTTCAAATAGTTTTCCAATTTCTTGCTCTTTCTCTTCTGACACCTCTATGATGCAAATATTGGTATGCTTGAAGTTGTCCCAGAGGCTCCTTACACTATCCTCATTTTTTTAGATTCTTTTTTCTTCTTGCTGTTCTGACCAGTTGTTTTTTGCTTCCTTTTCTTCCAAATCATTGATTTGATTCTCAGCTTCATCCATTCTACTGTTGTTTCCCTGTAAATTGTTCTTTATTTCAATTAGTGTAGCCTTCACTTCTGACTGGATCTTTTTTATGCTGTTAAGGTCCTCACTAAGTTCCTTGAGCATCCTTATAACCAGTGTTTTGAACTCTCCATCTGACAGATTGCTTATCTCCATTTCATTTAGCCCTTTTTCTGGAGTTTTGATCTGTTCTTTCATTTGGGCCATGTTTCTTTGTCTCCTCCCTGTATTTGTTTCTATGTGTTATGTAGAGCTTCTATGAGTCCCTGTCTTGGTAGTATGACCTAAGGTAATAGGTCCTGTAAGGTCCAGTGGCACAGCCTCCCCTATTACCCAAGTTGGGTACTTGAGGTGCACCCTACATGTGGAGTAAGTACACCCTCCTCCTGTAGTTGAGTCTTGATTGCTGTTGGCAGGTCAGTGGGAGGGATTAACCCAGGCCAATCAGCTACAAGGATGGCTGTGACCTCTGACCACAAACCTCTGCCTTCTGTGGAGAATCAGCTGTGCAGAGGCAGGATGGTGGTGCTCTGACATGATCTGTAGTTGTCCACTGGGTGCTCAGTACCTTGCATTTCCCAGGTGGTGCAGGCCAAGATCAGCCCCCATATGTGTTCTGCCCAGAGCCACTCTGCATGAACTACGAAGGAATCTGAAGATAGCTGCTATTCGTGCTGGGCTTGAAGGTTCTCAGGTGGAGTCAGGCTGTTAGCCTAAGCAGACTGCTGCTAGTTCCAAGCCTGGAGCCAATTAGTAAGAGGTACAGAGTCTGAGGTCTCACTAAGGCCGGCTGTTGCTTGTCTGAATGAATTTAGGAAATTGGAAAGCATGAACCAAGATCAGCCATTTATATGGAAAAGCCACTGTTAATAGCTTGAGTGGGGCTATAAGTTGGGTGGGTTTGGGAAAACAGTGTTAGCCAAGTTGATGGAGTCTCAGATATGGTACCCACCTTCTTACTCTGTGGCTCTGTCAGAGGAGGATTCAGAAAAGGAACGATGGCCTCTGCCTGCCATTCTATCTGGGAGAACGCTGTCCCCCAGCTCTCACCTTAACGCCAGACACTTCGGTTCCTCCCTGTATGTCACTGGTGCCTTTCAAGTGTCTACCCTAGTGCTAGAGCTCAGAGGGAGTGAATCTGAGTAAATCTGTGTGGTTCTTTAATAGGAACTGCTTGGGAATCTAGCAGTGTCTCCCACTTACTCAATCCCCACTGGTTTTTACAGCCAGAAGTTATGGGGACTTATCTTCCTGGCACTGGAACCCTAGGCTGGGGTCCTGGTATGGGGCTGTGACTCCTCACTCCCAAGATATCCCTCCTGATTTTTTAGCCACCATACATGGGTATGGTACCAGCCCCTCTGCATCTCCACTCCTCCTACCAGTCTGGATGGATGTGTTTTCTTTAATTCCATAGTTGCCAGACTTACATTCAACTCAATATCTGACAATTCTGAGTGATGATGATGGTAATTTTGATGTGCTTGTGCGAGGAGGTAGGTGATGTTTACCTAAGCCTCCATCTTGACCGGAAATCAAGAAACTCTTTTAGACTTGTAAACAAACTTGAATTATGTTTTTAACCTTCCTGCAATACATTTGCCAGAGATTTTCAAGATGTCTTGACCTAGACATCATTTGCTGCCTGTATTAATCTCTAACATCCAGACCCTTCTGCCTTTGCATTGTGGCTGGCCCACCCTGCTCTGTTCTGTTTGGACTTGGTGACATAAACATGAGCAAGTAACCATAGCTCAGCATAGTTTGATTGTTAACATCTTAAACTCTGAAATCACACTCTGTGGGTTCAGATCCTGATTAGGCTCATTATTAGATGTGTGACATTGGGCAAATTATTTATCCTTCCTCTGACTTTGTTTTCCCCTCTGTGAAATGCAATACTACTTGCTTGAAAGATTAGGAACAACAACAACAATAAAAAAAAAAAAAACAAAGACTCCATCCACAGTTATCCAACTAAAAAAACTTAATGTAAGATTTGCATTGATATACAATATTAATACTACTAAGGCCTCCTTACAGACTACTAACTCCTAGTAATTTGTATGAGCTTCTCCTTTCCCTACAATCAGCTCTACTTTGAACAATGCCTGGCACCAAACAAGCATTCAATAATTGTTGACTGACTTTACCTGCTCATCTGGGTTCCTTGAATGAAAATCCATTTTTAACAGATCACATCTGGGCCCCCAAACACACCAGAATTAGCTTCCAGACCAGTTCCTCAGGTACAGGTGGGCAGCAGCTCTAGCAGACATGTCAGCTTGATAAGCATGTGCCTCTCTGCTTGGACCATATAGTTGCAGCCCTTAGAAATAACGATAGCTTCATTCATTGAGCACTACCTTATGCCAGGCACTGTGCTTGTCATTTAAAACATGATCCCATGTCATCTTTGTTATCTTTGCATTTCTGTGAGAGAAACAAAAATGTCAGATAAACTCTGATGTTGATATCTTTAAAAAGAGATAATTCCATTTCCCAAATTCCTCATCTAATGGTATTTTTCGGTTCTTTGTATCAGAGTTTGATGGATACAAAATAATTCAGTATTTAATTCTGCCCCTACTCAATATTTTTATGAGAGAATTACAATCTTTGTTTAAAAAGTCAGTTATAAAGTGTGGCAAAACTTAATCCCACTTTTTTGGTTTTACTCTTTATTTAAGTGTGGGAAACATACCAAAAAAGTGCACACATAATAACTATACTGCTTGCTGTATTTTCACAAACTGAAACACCTATGTAAGCAGCACCCAGATAAGGAAACAGAACATTGTCAGCATTCCAGAAGTCCCTTTGTACTCCCTTCCTATCGGCAGCCCTTCACAATGCTAACCACCATTCCCACTTGTAACTGATATTGCAAAATCAGTTCTACAATATTATAGCATCCCCACGGACATTGTTTTGCCTGTATTTATACTCTATGTATAGAATCATAGAATATAAACTCTTTTGTGTCTGTTTTTGAGAATCAGTTCTATTGCTGTATATAGTTATAATTGGTTCATGATCATTACTGTATAGAATTCCATTCCTGAACATACTATTTATTTGTGAACCATAATGATGGTTTGATGGGAGTTTAAGGCTATTATGAATAGCATATGTCCTTTGGTGCACATATACATGCACTTTTGTTGATGATCCACCTATGGAGTTTAATTGCTCAGCCATAGGTTATGCATATGTTCTGCTTTTGTGACTACTGCCAGGGAGTTTCCCAATATGGTTGTAGCAATTTACATCCTCTCATCAGTGAAGAAGCATTCCAGTTCCTCCATACCCTAACAAACACTTGGCATTTTCTATTTTTTTAATTTTAGCCATTCTCATAGGGTATATTGGCTCATCCTTGACTTACTCTTAACTTAGCCTTTCCCTCCAGGGCCACAAGGTGTGGTCTACTTCCTGGTGTTGACACAAAAACCATGTGCCCAATTATACTAGGTCACCTGAAGAACAATCTCAGCACAGTGACATGGCCTAAAAATTAACAAATCTTATCCCCCAAAAGGCCTGGAAAACAATGAGGTCTTCACTTAGTCTCTTGAAGAGGAGGTGGGGGGGTGGGAATTATAGCATGTAATATATACACAGCAGGATTTTCTAAGGAGACTCTTATAATAGCCGTCTCTCTAATATCACACTGCCATGTCAGCTTCCCCACTTCTTCCACAGGACAATCCTTTCTGTTCTCTTCTCTGCTGGGGCTCCTCTCTGTCTTACTCCCCCTTCCTTTCTTCATGTCCACCTGTTGACTTCTGAACTCTCCCTCGGTTGTTACCCTGGAGAGCACTCAAGTTCAAGACAGAAGGTCTTTCTTCCTTAGAGGTCAGAGGAGTGGCAGATCATCAACATTGTAAGTTAATATTTCCCATTAATGTTTGGGTGGTGGGGGACTTTGAGATACTGGTGTGTATACTGCACTGTTAATTAGCACCTTTCTCCTGTTCCATGCTGTTAACCAGGCTCCGGTAATTTCTTTCCATGGATATGTTGGCCAAGCCCAGAGCCAAAAACCCAGTAGCCAAAACCCCAGTAGCCAAAGGCCTTTCCACTCTTACAAAATTCAGAAGTCTCAAAGGAGAGTTCACTGGGAGTCCTGGAAACAAATGGGAGAATAGTGGCTTTAAGAAGCAGTATGCTGAGAGAAGAGATTCCCTTCTCAAGCCGGAAACCTTTGTACCAACTAGAAAAGGGACCCCTCTGGGTAGATGCAGGCCAAAGGGAACATGGCTTATGAGCAGATGGTGCCTGGGTCCAGAGTAAATTGATTCTACCTTATACTTGGACACAGGGCCTGGGAAGCAGGATGCAGGCTGACTAATCCCCCTTGCCCCCTTCATCTAGTCTTTTACACAAGACACAAAGTGCACCACCGTACACAGTGTCCCTGCAAAAATGTATCGAGCCCGCAGAAGGATGGCTCCTTGGTGCACCTGGAGAGGAGAGATCCTAGGTGTTGGCAGCCCCAGCCTTAGCAAAAATCCCTATTCCCCCACTTTCTGTGCAACAGAGGGCCATGAAGCACAGATTTCGAAGTTTGACTCTGATTCATCAGCTAGGAGGACCGTGATGGCCCAGCAAGGATAAGCCCTTTTTCTGACCCTCTGTTATGTGACTTCCAGGATGTTGATATGATCCAAAGGAGTCAGGATCCCCAGTATTGACTGACATTGTGTTTCCTTTTAGTCTGCTAAGGCTGCAGTCAGGGTCTGTTTAATTTGATTTAAAAGCAATAAAACTGGGATGTTTCTTGTACACTTGAGTTTATTTTCTATACCTGTCATACCTGAATGGAATTTGCTTTTAAAAATAAACCTATTTTTGATTAATGAAACCATAAAACTCACCTTGCAATATGACAGTGAAATTACTCCTGCGTAGGTCGAAATAGGTTTCTCAATTTAGTCCTTGTGAACATTAGAATACAATCTCAAATTTGAATGTAATCCTGTACAATTTGATATGATATGGCACCTAACTGGAGGCTGTAATGCCCATTACATAAAACACGGGGAATTCAAGATTATCATGAGTAAAGATTTAGCATTTCCAAGTACTCACATGGTTATTTAGGCAGATTATTTGTCAATATTTTCTTTGTTTTATTGCTTTTTAGATTTTTTTTACCTAAGAAGCAGAAATACCTGAAGTGTAACTGCTGTCATTTTAACACATACTCTGAACTATCTGCAAGTGTCTGCAACTGAACTGTTTATTTTTTTAAAGATTTTATTTATTTATTTTTCAGAGAGATGGGAAGAGAAGGAGAAAGAGAGGGAGAGAAATATCAATGCAAGGTTTCCTCTCACACGCCCCCTACTGGGGACCTGGCCTGCAACCCAGGCATGTGCCCTGACTGGGAATTGAACCGGTGACCCTTTGGTTCACAGGCCCGTGCTCAATCCACTGAGCTACACCAGCCAGGGCTGAACTGTTTATTTTTTAACATGCACAGTATGATTTGTTTTTATGACACTAAAGAGTGGTACTTGAATAATATACAGCCTGATTTTAAGACAGCCCAATTAATAATGATTGAAATTGAAAATTAATTTTGTAAGTTATTGTGAGGCACTACTATCACAGTCAGAAACATCCAAAAACACATAAGAAAAATGAAGTTAATGTTGTTCTCATTTAACCTAAAATAAGTATGATTTTCTAATAACTTTTCTATGTGAATAAAAGTCTGGATGATAAAATATATATTAAAAACTTGAGGTATCTTTTTCTTGTAATTTTTATACAAACCACTACAAGAAGCATTATTTGATCATATTATAGTGAATAAAATCATAATAAATGGTGAGAGTTGCAAAAATCTTATGCCTCAATTATTTTGTAGATTTTTAGGCAACATTCCTTTGAAGAGTTCAACATACTTGAAAATGGATTATCAAAACATATTCAATTTTCTAGAATGATAAGAAGGCAAATAGGACTACCCCCAATGCATAAACAAGGAACTGGAGAACAAAATTTTAAGAGCTTCTTCAAGACCACAGTCAGCCATTAAATTATTCATACACGTGTATTTTAATGCCTCCATGCTTCTCACTTATCATAGGATTTTTTTCCTTTATCCTCTTTTCTTCAAAATGCTGTTTATACTGTGAGAACAAACTGAAATACCTCTTGTATCAAGGCCTCCCTAGTCCTCAGGCAGATGCAACTGACTGAACTGGCTATTAGTCACCAATTCCATTTGCTTTAATTATTGAAAATCATCCCTTGGATTTTGAAAAGTTTTCTTAAATTAAGCCTAAATATAAATCTAAAGTAGAAAATAGAAAATACACCAGAATTGTTAGCCATAATTATGTGTGGGAGTTGTATTGTGCATAACTTTTAACTTTGTATTTTCCAAATTTTTCAATCCAGCCCGCCACCTCTTTTTATAAATAAATGTGTCATCTTTGAATGCTTTCACACTGTAATGCAAAGACTGTATAGTCGCAAAGCTGTAAATCTTTACTATTTGGCTCTTTACAGAGAAAGTTTGCCTCTGCTCTAGGATACTGACCTTGCTGTGTCATGGAAGCTAGGCTGTGGGCATATTTGTTTCATCTTGTGAAGGAAAAGAGCACACGCCCAGGTATGACAAAGCCCATGCCTGGCAGCAGCACATTCTACAACTAGTAGAAAGGAGGCTGGAAATGAGTCTGTGGCTGAACAACCATGAGCCCAGAGGCAACCTCATCCCCATGAACCACAGGAGCATGGCGTTTGGAGGACAGCCAACAGCCTCCACCACATGGTGTGTATGTTCTGTCCATCTCCTCAACTTTGATCATTTAGTAGCATAAATCCACATGGGTGTCATGTCCTAGGCAAATGGTCACGTTTTTATCCATATAAGAAATGTAGTTTTGCTACAACCAAGCCAATATATTTTCTAGCACTGCTTTTGAGATAGAACATTGAGGTACAATTTGATGCAAGGTACAAGAGCTTGTAGTGAGTGCCAAGCCAGAGCAAAGAAAGGTTGTGTTTTTACTGGAACATGCAATGACATGAGCAAGCTGGTCAAGATGGTATGTGGCTCTTCTTAAACAACATCATGGTGTTAAAAGGTGGCCTGGTGAGTGCACCAGGACAAATGCAGGTGGGCGCTAATGCCTTCAAAAAGTGCCATCCAAAATTCTGTTTTATGAAAGCCTTCCTCAAATACAAAAAATGTTTGAGACCCATTAATAAAGTATTGACATGCAAAATATGCTGTCAGCCTCCACTAAGGCTCCATTTAAAAAGAAAAAAAAAAGTGTATATGAAAAGATCTAATGAATAGTCACAATTTCCATAGGGGACTTCACAGTCCATTTGCTCTACTATTATATGAGATTAAAAGTAGAAAAGGCATGTAAACTAATCTTTCTGCTAGGATGATTCCCTGCAGCAAGTTTTACTAGCTTCTTGGATTCAATTTTAAATGTCTGGAGCAATGTGCTCTCCTAATCTTTCTCCTGGAGGCAATTCAAAGTCCTGTAGGAGGTTGTCCCAACACCCATGGTATGAAAAGCAATCGAGTAAGAAATAAGGGGGAGGTTAAGAATAGTATAGGAAATGTAGAAGCCAAAGAACTCATATATATGATCCATGGACATGAACTAAAGAGGGGGAGTGTGGGGGGAAGGGGTGTGCAGGGAGGGGGGTGGGGGGAGGAGATGGGACAACTGTAATAGTATAATCAATAAAATATATTTAAAAATAAATAAATAAATAAATAAAATCTTTGAACAACAAAAAAAAAAAAGAAATAAGGAGATAGAGGTTCTAGTCCTTATTCTTCTCTTCTCAACCACATGAATTTGCACGATTCATTTCAGTATTCTTTCAATTGTGTGTTTTTCTTACTGGATTCAAAGCCAGTGCAGTGGGAGAAACAAAGATGTCAGAGACCCAGACCAGCCCTCTAAGAGTTTGCAACTGAATACAGGAGCAACTTCAGGAGAAAAGAAAAATGCCTAAGGAGATAGGATCACTTCGGTTGTGAGTGAGGAAGGGACATGAAAACTGGTTTGGAAGATTGGTGAGATCCAGAAAGGCAAAGATGGAGGGAAAAGCATCCCAAGTGGGAAGAAGGCATAAGCAAAGAGTGGAAGTAGGAAAAAAGATAGTGAGGGAATGACTGATGGTCAATTTTAGCTAGAACGTGTGTTATTCACAAGAGAATAGTGGGAAATGTGTTAAGAAAGTAAGGCTATAAACTGGCAAAACTAATGAGTCTGATGTTATTTAGTAAGCAAAGTGAAGGGTTCAGAGAAAAGGAGTGATTTGATCAAGGAAAGACATTAGAAGTATTATTCACATAGTGGTTTTGTAAAATGAATTGTGGGTAGAGACTAATTAAAAACTAGTTAGAAAGCTAGGACCAAAGGACAGATGTGGAAGGGATTATCAACGAGGAACAAGTTTGAGAAATTACTTTCCCTGTGTTGAACAAGATCCAACTGCTTAGAGATGCCACAATCAAAAAATGATGAAGCAGGAAAATAACACTCAAGATGATAGGCAGAACAAAAAATTTGAAATTGAAATGACAGAAAAAATAACTGACTAGAAATGTATTTGAATTTTAGCTACTAATTTGATGTTTATGAAGATTTTGAACTATTTTGTAGGCTAAGGAAAGCAGTGCAACTGAAACTCTGGGAAGATTGTAGGAGCTAGTTCCTCTTATGAAGAAGATAAAGAATGTAGAGAGAATTATCATCCTCTTAGGTCCTTCACACTCATTCCATATGGAGTGTCTATACTCCACTTTTCCTGGTTTTAATTGGGGATATAGTCCATTTCATTGATTTATTTTGTTTTACTTTATCACACTATATTCTGAATATAATAAAATGCACCCATTTTAAGTAGTTTGATGAGCTTTGACAATGACATCCACAGAATCATCACCATAATTAAGATACAAAACAGTTCTCCCGTCACCCCACATTTCCTCATAACTCTGCAATTGACTCCACACCCCTCTCAGACAACTGCTGATTTGACTGACTTCGGTAGCTACAGATTAGCCCTGCCTGTTCTAGAGCTTCACATAGATATGATCAAACAGCACACATTCTTTTGGGTCTGGCATCTTTGGCTAAGGATGTTTTTGATATTCATCAATGTTGTTGCATGTGTAAGTAGTTTATTCTTTTTTATTGCTGGATGAATAGTATGAATATTCTGCAAATTGGTTATCCATTCATCTGTAAAAGGACAATTGAGTAGTTTCCAGTCTAGGGCTAGTATGTATAAAGCTGCTATGAATATAAGTGTATGAGTCTTTCGTACACATAGGTTTTCATGTCTGTTGGGTAAATACCTCAGGTTGAGTCATGTGGAAGTATAGAAAGTGACAGACCATTTTCCAAAGTAGTTACAGTATTTTACATGCCCAGCAGCAGTGCGTCAGAGTTCTAGTTGCTCTACATCCTTTCCAACACTCAATGTCAATCTTCTTTAATTTTAACATTCTAGTAGTTTTGTGGTAGTATCCCATTATGATTTTAATTTATACTTTCCTAATGATTAATGATCTGCTCATGTCTTATTTTTTTGTAAGGTGTCCCTTCAGATCTTTTGCCCACACTTTTTACTGTCATTGTGTTATTTCTGAGTTGTGAGAGTTCTTTACATATCCTGATGCAAGTCCTGTTCCAGATGTATGTATTACAGATACTGTCTCTGATCTATGGCTTGCTTTTCCAGTTTCTTGGTGGTATCTTTGGAAGTGCAAAAGTTTTTCACTTTAGTAAAGTCAAATTTATAAATTTTTATGGATAGGGTTATGTCCAATCTATAAAGTCTTTGCCTACCACCCTCAAATATTGAAAATTTTCTGTTTTCTTTGAGAAGTTTTGTATGTTTAGATTTTGTTCTAGGTCTATGATCTACTTTGAATTTATTTTTATATACAGTAGGAGTTCAGGGTCAAGGCTAAGTTTTTCTCTGTTTGAATACCCAGGTGACCCAGCACTATCTACTGGCAATATTACCCTCTCCCAAATGAGTTACCTTCGCACTTTTGTGAAAAATCAGTTGACTCCACGAGTTGGTCTGTTTCTGAACTCTCTATCCCATTCTATGGACCCATTTGTTTATCTTCACACTAAAGCCACACTGCCTTGATCATGCGTTTTCCAAGTAAGGCTTGAAGTCAGGAAAGAAGTGTCCAAATTTATTTTTCTTTTAAAGAATTATTTTAGCATTTTTAAGACTTTTACATTTCCATATATCTATCAAAATCAGTTTGTCAATTTCTACAAACAAGTCTGGGGACTCCCATTGAATCCACAGATCAATTTGGGGAGAACAGACAGCATAACAATATGTTTTCTAATTTAAGAATATGATATTATTCTTTTATTTTTTAAATTTCTCTTAATCTTTTCTACTTTTCAATGTGCAGATATTGTACACATTATGTTAAATTTATTTCTGAGTATTTCAGACAGGATGTCTTAGAAGTTGGCTACTGAAGAAAGCAATCTCATCTATTATTTATTTTATTAGCTTAATTCCTAGAATAACAATTTCTTCACATTGGTGGTAGTAGAGGAGAGATGGTAATGGAGGAGGAATAATTCCCACATAAAGCCATTTCCAGTTATAATTCCTTGCCATATTGGGAACAAACACCTCTTGATGAAACGTCACTCTACCCCAACTTGCACATATGCATACCAGGGAGATTGTAGACATGAACAAGTCTCCCTGGTATCAATAACGATGTCTTAGCAAGAAAACTTGGTCTTGAAAATTGAAAGGAGCTTTTTTATGGTGGATTACCCAGTCCACAGATCTACATATAGTTACCACTCCAAAATTATCAAATTTATCACATTAATGAGCACTTTGAAAATTTTTCCTAGGGCAGGATATTTCTTTTAGCAGAATTCTCATACTTTAGTTTGAATCAGCAGTAACATTTGTGCAATTACATAGCATGTGTAGGAGGCCT
>VMDR010011769.1:0-27825 GCA_007922815.1 Macrotus californicus
CCGAATTTTGACTTTGTATCTTATTTTGCCAAGTTCACTTATTAGGTTGAGTAGTTTTTTTGTGGAGACTATAGGGTTTTTTATGTACACTATCATGGTGTCTGCAAATAATAACAGTTATACTTCCTCCATCCCAAACTGGATGCCTTTTATTTCTTTTTCTTGTCTGATTGCTGTGGCTAAAACTTCCAGTACTGTGTTGAATAAGAGAGGTGAAAGCGGACAACTGTATGGGAGGGCATATTTGTCAATGATACATCAGACAAAGGTTTGATCTCCAAAATATATAAAGAGTTCATACAATTCAACAATAGTCAGACAAACAATTCAATTAAAAAATGGACAAAGGATCTGAATAGACATTTATTCAAGGAGGGCATACAGATGGCCCATAAACATATGAAAAGAGGTTCAACATCACTAGCCATCAGAGAGATGCAAATTAAAAGTACAATGAGATACCACTTCACACCAATCAGAATGGCCATAATTAATAAATCAACAAGCAATAAGTGCTGGCAAGGATGTGGAGAAAAGGGAACCTTAGTGTATTGTTGGTGGGAATGCAGACTGGTGCAGCCACTGTGGAAAACAGTATGAAATTTTCTTAAAAACCTAAAAAATAGAATTGCCTTTTGACAATGATCCTGCTGCTGGGAATATATCCTAAGAATCCCAAATCACCAATTTAAAAGAAATTTCCCCACCCATGTTCATAGCAATGCTATTTACAATAGCCAAGTGTTAGAAACAGCCTAAGTACCTGCCAGTCAATGAGTGGATCAAAAACTATGGTTCATTTACACAATGGAATACTACGCAGCAGAGAGAAAGAAGGAGCTCTTACCTTTTATGACAGTGTGGATGGAACTGGCGAGCATTATGCTTCGTGAAATAAGCCAGGTGGTGAGGGACAAATACCATGTGATCTTACCAATAAGAGGAATCTAGTGAGCAAAATAAACTAATGAACAAAATGGAACCACAGGCATGGAAACATGGAACAAGCTGAAAGTGAACAGAGGGGATAGGGGAGGGAGATAATGGTGGAAAGAAGGGGAAGGGACTGGACAAAGAACATGTATGAGTGATCCATGGACATGGATGACAGTGTGGGAATTAACTGGGGGCGGGGTGTGGATGAGTGAAGGTGGGCAAAGGGGGAAAAATTGGGACAACTGTAATAAGATAATGATAGACGATTTAATAAAAAAAGAAAGTGGTTTCTTTCAGGCAGCATATATTAATAATTTGGTTTTACATTGTTATTTAATCTGATAATCTCTATCTTTAAATTAATGTATTGAGATTATTTACATTTTATGTGATTAAACATAGGCTTGAGTTTAAATCTATTATCAGTTTTAATGTCTTTCCTGCTAATTATATTATTTTTGTCAGTTCTTTATTGGTTGTAGTTTATTGAGTTTTCTAATTATGGGTCGTGGTTTCCTGTTTCTTTGTGCAACTGATAATTTTTGCCTGAATTTCAGGCATTGTGAACTTTACCTTCCTCGTTGTTGAATATTTTTTTATATATTGAGATTTGTTCTGGGATAAAGTTAAGTTTGATCTTTTTGAGTCTTTCTTTTTCACTTTGTAGATGGAGCATGAGTCATGTTTAACCTAGGGTTAATAATTTTCTACAAGGAGGCAAGCCCCACTATGCACTCTACCCAGCACCCCATGAATTATGAGGTTTTCCAGAGCTGCTGGTAAAACAAACACCCCTCCTGTGTGAATGTTACATATTTCCTCTTGTTCTTTGGGGGGCTCTTTCCCTTGCCTTTGGGAGTAACCGTGCATGCATGAACTGAGCAGCATTCTGAGGAATACCCCAGGGAGACCTCTACAGATCTCTGCAGTTCTCTCTGGACAGCTCTCCTCTTTTTGTTCCTCGGTCTTGCAAATTCTAGTTGCTTTGATTTCTCCAGACCCTCAGCAGTGCCTCCTTAACTCAGCAAATCTTCCTGGCTGTGCATGAGTTCCCCATTCCCAGTGCAAGTCCTGGAAATTCTCAGAGCAGTAAACTGGAGCAATTATAAAATTTGTCTCAGCCCCACCCCTCCTCATCTCAAGGATCACTGTACTTCACTGCCTGGCACCCAGCATCTTGAAAATCACTAGTTTACATATATTTTCTATTTTTTGTATTACTCATTTCTTGTCTATGGGAAATTCAGTTCCTCTTACTCAATATTGCCAGAAGCAGAAATAATTTTTTTTTAGTTTTCTAGTTGTATTTAAATTAGTATGACTAATTTCTCAGAATTAATTCTCCCATTTGTGGTATGGGTTGACCACAATCAGAATTGAACTTTCCTGCATTGAACTTATTGTTTTGCAAATCCTGTTTTGAGCTCCTTTTCTGAAGGAGATTTCTTCCTATACGCCCTTCCAGTGCGTTGATTTTGAGCCTGTCCACAATGTGCCATCGCCAGGTGCACAAATGCAGCTTGTATCAGTGACCCTGACTCGGGGGTTTTGCTCAGTGTTATTTGTGTGGTTATTAGATGCTCCCTGCCCTCCAATGAAATGTAGCGCTATTTCAAACCAGATTTGCAAAGCTTGCACTTGCATCCTGGCCATGGCGAACAATTTTTTTTTTTTAAGATGGGTGAGGAGTGGACAATGTTCTTGTCCTCTTTCATGGAAGAAACCTCATCTCTAATTCCTGCGCTGGGGTTCAAAAAGGGACATATTTCTGATGAATGGCTTTACTTGTAATGCCCGCAGTCCTGCCTTCCCTGTGGACTGTTGATTTTGGCCCCTGTTACTGCTCTGAGTTTCTTATATCTGCTTTATGAAGATTTTCTTTTCTGGGATCTTTCAAACATGAAATGTTTTCTATTAATTTTATGCTTTTGGAGCAGAAAGGGAGGGAGTTGCATTTATGTTTAATCTGTCGTTTCCTCCAGGATGGAAAAAATGTTTTGAAAAGATAGAGAATGGAGACCATGAGGGAGAGAACACAGTGATTTCAGTGAACCCTAATTCTGTATTCTTTGAAACTCTCATTTTTTACCTTTTTTGAAAAACAGCTTTTGTGCTTATATTGACAAAGATTTTAATGAAAGAGTTTAGAAAATCCAGAGCTTAATTTATAAGGGATAGTAAGATTTTGCTGAAGCTGTTGCCATTCTATTGTTTTTCAAAATTCTGCGAAAAGGTTAAAACTAGCTTGTGAATTACTGGTAATGGTGAACTTTTTTTATATTGTGTGGCATGAGAGTTACCTAATAAAATTGAAAAAAAAAATTCTTTAAATGATGTAGCTATTTATAAAGATATTAAATAAAGAACTATTTCACTAAGAACTGTTCATATGGAATATAGGAAATTAGTATCTGATTAGAATATCTGAAAATGAAAAATGATTTCAATTGAGGTCAATCTATGCCTGTCCTTGTTCTTTCTTTGCCAGTCAAATGGCCACTCCAGGATGCCCACGGTCCTTGTATATCCAGGTCTGTTTCTACCCTGATGTCTTTCGTAGTCCATTGTTTTAAACAAAGGTGATAATTTCCTATTAAAGACATTTTCCTAAATTTAATGTACTAATTGAAATTTTCAATAATTAAACATGTTTCATAATCACAAGAGTCATTGTTAATACCATGTTTACTCATCTTTTAAAAATACCTAATAATTTTAAAATCTCCTATGGAATATTATTCCATATGTACGATTTTCCTTGCAGGGATACAATTCAGTAACTGAACCTGTTTTTTCATTCTGCTAAATACCAGTCTTCCTCTCATCCTGATGTAAAGGCTCTTGTTGCTAAAAATAGAATTGCTCTTAACATTTGCATGTTCAGCACACTCAAGTACCTAGCCTTGTAAATAAAGTTTCAGTACATCTTCATCTCACTGTAAAGCAACCTTGATGATTGATTAGTACGATCAGTGTTGAGCACTTGGACACAGAATAGCCTTAACTAAAAATCGTCCTTAAAAATATTTATTTACATAATTGAGTAACATAAAATTGCAATTTACAGAAATTATTAAATGAAAATAAGGTACAAATTTAAACTCAATGCAGTAATTTTAAGGGAGGAACATAAGTAAAACCTTACATTTAGTTATTATAGGAACCATCCACTTTTATAAAGTTAATGAAATTTACTTACATAAGTACAGAAGAAAATCTGCCTCATTAATTCACAATTATGTAGTTCTCTATTATGAGCGGATGTGGAGGAGCTGTAATTACGTACCCATTCAAACACATTTTATATATTAGATAACCCATATTTCAATATGTTGAGGCTCTCCAGCACCTAGAAGGAAAATGGTGATATCATTTGTTAAGACTAAAAATATCTTCAGAGTCTACTAATTAGTGGAAATGTTCCATTGTACACGGAAAATATTAGCAAGATGCATAATAAAAGCTTTATGACTATGTTTTTCCTTTAAAGTTTGCTTTCTTATAACTAAATAGTTAATTGATCTAGCTGAAATTTAGAAACTTATTTATTTCACAATTATTTATGTTAGATTTTGCCAACAATTTCTACAGCTAAAGTATTAAATTAAATGAATATAATGTAATTGATTGGGGCATAATTATAGACTTTGAATTTAATTTTTGTATCTGTTATCTATTTCAGTACTATAGCATTGATTTAGTGTCCAATCATAGGAGAATTGTGTGTGTGTGTGTATACTTACTTTTGGCAGACCTTGGTCTTTCCTTCTATCATTAACTTCAGTCAATTCATTGGGAAGTATGCATTGAAAACATAAAAGAAGGGTGTCCGCTTGTCTTTGTTTAACCTATAATAAGGTATTTATTTAGCAATATGTGTTGAATTAAGCTATGTCTAGAATGTTCCAGACATTGTTTTAGGTCCTGTAGAAATAACAAATAGAAATGAAGATGATCAAGAAGATTCTGGTGTTAATGGGGTTTTCATTTTGAGATTTATTAAAGGACTTTGAACCAAAAATGTGAATTCAGTCCATAGTTTGACAGTAATTAGTTTAATACAACCAATCAACAACTCTATAGAAATTTGTACCTACCTGTGTGCTTGGTACTGTGGGGTGCCAGGAATATATAACTTTGATCCACTGATTGTGTGAGGATAATATTCCCTAATGACAAACTTACCCAATTCTGTACCTATGTTTTTCTCACAAAGTATAGGAATGGATGTTTAAGTTATCTTATATCAGTGTACATGAGGCTGGGGATAATAGAACAGAAAATGATGGAAGCATTAGAGTGAATATAAAATATATTAGATCTTCTCAACCAACCCCTCTTCACTGTCCAGGCAACAAGCTGTATATTAATTAAACACTGCAATCTGACGTGAGTGCCTTCTTTACTGTTTTCTTCAAGACTTATTTGTGGGAGCATGAGGTATAGGGATTCACAATGCTTGTGGGGAGTTGGGTATTTTCTTTACATTCAGGAAGTATTTTTGTGTCCAGCACTGTTCTAGGCTTGGTAGACACCTGGCCCAGAGATATTAGAGTCTATTTGCAAAAGAGTGTGGTGTATTTAGCTATTTTATTACAGCAATTGTTTCAGACAAAATAAATTACAGCCCATATTGAAATGAAATGTAGCAATCTTTTTAGTGATTTGACTTGTATTTATCCATCTTTGTGAAATACTAAGCAATTAACCAAAGACTAGAATGCAAGAGATAATTTGTAATGATGGATGCAATAATGGAATTTAATTAACTTCAAATAAATATTTTAGTGAGAATTCATTTGTACACCCAGATATTTATTTATAATATAATAGCTTCACTATTTTTGTCATTAGCCACTGCACCAGAAATCATGCAGAAACATTAATATCAATTTGAACAGCCATGATCTAAAAAGCTACGGCATTTGTATCGTGATTAGTATGCAGATCACAAAGAGACTGACAATCGGGTGTGATTGATGATACTGTTTTCCAGTTCTAAACACAGTGCTCTGGTTCTTTCTGATAGATTTCTATGAGATTAGCTATTTTGTGTGAGATTGGATATTTCTTAATTGATTTGGGGTCATTATTTATCAAGCATAGTTGAAGATATTCCTCTTTGCGATTATTAAAAATAATTTTCTTTCTATTTGAATTGTAATAGTCAAAAGGGTATTGACGAGTAGGTTATTACAGCTGTAGCAGAGAACTGAGATATGTCTGCAATGTGGGGTCGGTGGCTTCCTCAACCCCTCCAGCTGTGATTGTTTGAATCTACCAATTACGTGGGTCTCTGAAAAGTACCTACGACAATACAGGCGTAGACATGTTGGAGCATGACTGCAGTATGGCTGGGCAGTAAAAAAGAAAGCTTTTGGGATTTCATTGCAAGGGGGAAACAAAATGTGACAGAGGAGTGTGACTTGGCCACAGACAGTGGGAACCAGAGGGTAGTCCTAGTTCAGGGCAGTGTAAGATCACTCTTATTTGAACTAGTTCTCATGCAGACCACCCGGCAGGGAGGAAAGACTATCTGTAAACTATTAAAGAGCTCTCTCCGTAATGATGTAATGCCTCTGGTGCAATCAGCTTGGCAATGGGACTCCTTCAAGAGAGAAGAGTGGCTTCAGTCATGCGCAGTGGCACCCTAGCCAGCTTGTGGAGTGAGGGTGGAGCATTGACTAGTGGTTCAGATGTGAGCATCCTTGGTGCATGGTTTTAGTGGACATGGACCATCAAGATGGGGTCCGCAGCTGGTGGCAGAAGTGACCTGTGGCCCATTAGGAGCACTAACAGAACTCCCAGTAGGACTTGCAGTGGTGCTCTGGCTGAGGGAGTGTCTTCAAACGGTGTTAAGGCCAGAATGATGCAGGTGTTTTACGGAGCTGATTGAAATGTCTATGTAAAGGTCAATGAGATTCAATTACCAAACACAGGCTGGTTATGCATATGATCTTAGGTTTTTATGTGAAGCTTTGAAGGGCCTACTTTTTGCAGGGAAAGTTGAGATAGAGTCTAAGATCGTTTTAGTTTATATGTGTCTCAGAAACAACGATCCAGGTATTGTGAAGGATGAATGAATATACATGTATAAAGAAACATTTTGCAATTTTTATTACCTAAGCAAAAAGCAACTAGATAATTAGACTAAGATTACTTTAATATGAAGCATCTTTTGGCAAAACATCTTTTACTTTTTGTACACTTTTCATATTTAAAAAGATATGGACACTAAAAATATTAATCTTACTGATTGGAATTAAACCTTTTCTTCACCATATTTTTTATGGGCAATATTTGATGACAGGAAGAATAGATAACATGGCCCAAACTGTAGACATTTTAAAATTTAATATAAAAAGATGTGTCTTTCTCTGACTGGCTTATTTCACTTAGCATAATGTTCTCCAGGTTCATCCTTGTTGTTGCAAAGGGTAAGACGTTCTTTTTTACAGCCAGGTAGTATCCCATTGTGTAAATGTCCCATTGTTGTTTTATCCACTCATCTACTGATGGACACTTGAGCTGCTTCCAAATCTTAGCTGTTGTAAATAATGCCGCAGTGAACATAGGGGTGTTTATATTATTTTTAATTAGTGTTTCTGGTTTCTTTGTATACATTTCCCAAAGTGGAATCACTGGGTCATACGGCAGTTCCATTTTAAACCTTTTGTGGTAACTCCATATTGCTTTCTCAGTGGCTGCACAAATCTGCATTTCCACCAACATTGCAAAAGGGCTCCCTTTTTTCCACATCTTTGCCAGCACGTGTTGTTTGTTGATTTATTAATCATGGCCATTCTGACAGGTATGAGGTGGTATCTCATTGTGATTTTCATTTACATCTCCATGAACCCATGGGCATGAACTAAGGGGAGGGGATGCTGAAGGTTGGGGGGGGGTGCAGGGTGAAGGGGGATAAAGGTGAAAAAAATTGGGACAACTATAATAGCATAATCAATAAAATATACTTGAAAAAAATAACAAAAGCCAAAAAAAAAAAGATTTTTCTTCTCCAGGCAATTTATTTATTTATTTTTGAGAATTAAAAAAAAAATGACAGTAAAAACTATTTTGATTATTTTTATTTTTTCATTTGTTTTTTCTTTTCTTTTTTTTTGTTGTATTTTTCCCATGACCATCTTTCCCCTTATACCACCCTCCCCCCTGCAATCACCACACTGTTGTCCAAGTTCATGAGTCCTTTCTCCTTTTTTTTTTTCTTTCTCTCCAGGCAATTTTTTTCAAAAAATTCTCAATTACAGTGAAGTATCTCTCCCCACTGCTCCTACGTGTAATGTTAAATGTATACAATAATGTTAAGTATATGGGATATAAATATATAATATTAAATATATATATATGCACACACACATATAATTACTAAATGTTCTGCATTTTATTAATACCTATTCTTTTATAACATCTGGAATAAATGGGGCTTTCTTTGATTGGAAATAAATGATCACCTAAAAGTCATTTATTCTTCATCTTTAATTAATTAGACATTCTGAGGAAACGTCTGAAATATCAAGCAGATAGTGCAGAGCTCTGTTTTGCCATGTCAGTGTGGCTGATAAGGGCACAGGACTGGAAATGCAGGTGTACCTTGAAATGCGTCAGGCGTTGGCTTCGAGAACTGTGTCGGGCTGCGCATGGGTGGGTGTTTGCTGAGCCTATAATTTTATAAGTCCTAACCTGATCAGATTTTGGACTGTGATCGGATTTTTATTTTCCTCAAGTAAATTGAATATTTTACACTTGCCACATATGATTTTACACGTGCTGGGGAAAGGGCTTCCACCTGCCTAATGTGCTTTCCCATCAAAGAGGAAAAGGGCAGAAATACAGATGGATGAGTCCAACCTCCCTCCAGACTCAGCACTCACACAGCACACAGGCGATAGCAGTTACAAGACAGCCTTTTGGACTGCAGAGCAAAGAAATAAACACATTTTTTTCTGTTATAGATCTAAATGTAAGAAAGGTATTTAGTTCAAGGCAGAATAATTGCATAAACAAACATTTTGTTTTCTGGCTCATTCCAAGATAGAGTCCTTGGCTAATATGACTTGTTTAGTATAATGGCTACTCTTTTATTTTTATATTTTATATCTTTCCATTACCATTTATCCCCTTATACCATCTTCCACCTCCACCACCCCTCTCTGCCCTTGCACAGTCACCACACTGTTGTCCGTGTCGGTGAGACACTTTTCTTTTTTGCTCGATGCCTCCACCTGCCCCTGCCACCTCCAGCGCTGTCAACCTGCTCCCTACCTATGGGTCTGTCTCTATTTTCCTTGTTACTTCAGTTTGTTCACTAGATTCCACATTTGAGTGAAATAATATGCTATTTGCCTTTCTCTGACTGGCTTATTTCACTTAGCATGATGTTCTTTAGACAGTGAAAAGTTTTCATCCCAAAGATAATCAATCACACAGAGAAAAATCTACGTTTCACCTTGCCTGTCATCTGTTCTAAAACTATGTAATACCATAAAAGATGGACCTTTCAATCCCAGATGGAAGAAGTAGAGAGGGGCAAGAGAGTAGAATTAGAAATAACATAATTGCTTAAGAAACTTTTTCTGAACTTAATAATAATTTTCTGAGTTTCCTTTGAAGAAGGCCATTTTTAGTTCAATAAGCATTATCCCCAAATTATATATTTGATACAGTGATGCTCTGTGGGAAAATTTCATATTTTCAATATTAAATTGAATTACTTCATATGACTTCTTCAATTATTTTTCGAGGAAATGATAAATGATTATAAAGCAGTGTTTTCCAAGTGGCTCGTGCAGGGTTGATGTGAATAAGGGGCAATGTGAAAAAACTTCTAGAAAACTCATTGACTGTTCATCCACTACATATGTAGCACCCACCATGCTCTCACAAGGGCTGGGACTGGAATACATTAGAGAAGGAAGGAAGAACTGAATCCTGCCATTATAGAACTGGGTAAAAAAGAATTGATCTCATTTTCCTAGGGCGAAATGCTATCGAGTATTTTAAATCTTTGTAAAATTCGGTGTGTCTTTAGGCTATTATGTGATGCCTAGCTTCTTACCCTTATTACACATAGGTTATTACATGTCGAACTGTGGTGCACACTCACCTGCTTCCTTGCCCATTGTGATGACTCATGGCTGCAGCCGCAATACATGGACATGTTATAGAAGGTCTAGACCTAATTTCAGGGGAGCACACACGCAGATAAAGCAGCTTCTATCTTAAATGCATATAGTTACCTGGGGCTGTTCAAGGGGATTGGAATGATGAGGTAAGAAAATTGTAGGACTTGAACAGATATGGGTGAATGAAAACCAATATTTAGTTTTGCTTAATAAGATTTAGAAGGTTGCAAATTGGGAGGCACTGAGCTGGTTTCAGTGGCATTTGGCGTTAATGATTAAATATCAACCTGTGTATTTGCCTTTCACCTTGATTGTAGATATGGAAGCAGGCAGCTGAATTTGTTTATATAGGATTTGTGTCCAAGAAAAGATTTTGTTTCGAGTGATTTAATCAGACTATTAATAAAAAATTTAATTCAATGTGACAATTTTGCAGGTGTGTGCCATCCAGATATAAAATTTAGATTTGGCTGGTAATCCCTCGTCACAAGGGTGTCCTTGTCAAGGAAATAAGATAAATCTTTCAGGCGTATTAAGTGAGGTAAACATTTTGTTGAAGAGATTCCATCATTGCAATGCCAGGTAATGGAGCCAGGTCTCTGAGAGTAGCAGGCCATGTAATTCTATGTCTGATGAGATCCAAAATACTGTATCAGATGCATCTGCAGTGGCTGAAGCTCGGAGAGCCAGCAGTAATAGAGGATATTAACATGGTCACTTAGCATCTATCTGACAGCACCTCGGAATAAAGGGAAGCAGAGAGCAAGTGGGACAGAACTGTGAAATAGCCCCAAACACAGTGAGAGGCGGAGATCAGAAACAGTTCATTTAGCAACAAACTTAGTTCATCCTCAGTATTTTGCGTTTTATCTATTCTGAGCTCTTGTAATATCACTTTGTAAAGTTTGTTCTTAATTAGAAACTAATGTAACAGCAAATAAAATCATATATATATTAGGAAGAACATTAGAATAGATTAGATAATCTGATGATATTCTTTTCCATGTTACATCACCAGCAGCTGTAGCAGCTGCTTAGTGCTGGTAATTTATCACAAATCTGGCACTTTTCATACATCATGTCACATGCATTATTCAAAACAGCTTAGGAGTATGTTATCATTTAACCCTTGCGATAGATGAGCAGTGGACCCAGGAAGGTGCGGGAGGTGGTTTGAGGTCAACCGTGTAACCAGATGGATTAACCTCAATCTCATCTCACACCCTCTCAGCTTGTCCTCCCCACTGGACTGTGCTTCTGAAGGCCTTAGCAGAGAGAGTGGCCATGCCCATAGGATTTTTCATCGAAAATTTCTGACTGCAGTCGTGGGCATTCTTTAGACCAAAGTCAACTTGAATTCAAAATTAAAGTAAACCTGTCATCCATCAACCAGCACACACTCGTTTTGCTATTTTAGAATTACCTCCACTTTTGAACCTTTCCTCCATGCCCTTCCCAAGGAATGTCACCATCTCAGTAGCTTCGTTTACCACACTCCATCCTGGTGATTCTAACATGTGCATTCCTAGGACCTCTCTCTCAAGTGCCACTTTCATGCACTGTGCCAGGTGGGCCCTGCCAGGAGAACAGAAACTATGCCAAGCATTTCAAAATGGGCAAATTGATATGGAAAATCACTTTTGTAGATGTCGATGGCTCGAAGAGCAAAAATGGGAAGATGTGATGGCCCAGGGATTAATAAGGGCAGCAAGCTGTTGATTTGTTTAGTTTTTGTTTGTTTGTTTGTTTTCAGTTTGTGGGCGAGAGAGCTGAGCTCACACTAGCTTATGGACAGAAGGAGTGCCTCTGCTCATAGACCTGAGAGGGAATTACTTGGGTTTAGCTCATTGGAATCAAAGGCAGAGGAGTGGGTGACTGAGGCTCAGGAGGTAGAACGAGGATTTGATTTTTTCAGAATATATTCATTTATTCTTGTGCACACCCCGTCCCTCTGCCTCTGCCTCTGCCTCTGCCCCCACCACACTCTGCCTTCCTGCCTTTTTCCTTCCCTCATTCCTTTCTCCTTCCACCTGTTTGTTTGGCCTTATGACACCGAACAAATATGTCTCAAAATGTTAGGGAAGGTGGGAGTCATGTTCTTATTCTCTCCCTGTCAAACCACTTGGTGGAAAAATAACTTTTAAATGTAGTGACTGTTACAGTAAGCTATAGCAATCGATATCTTAATCCATTGTGAAGGACTTGTTTACAATTGGAACAACTTAGTTGCCAGAGGCATGGTGTTCTGTGGACTGGTCAGATGCCTATTTCTGCAGTGACGAGGTGAGCCTGTAAAATTCCAGAAGTGAGTTTCTAAGGGAAGGGATGGTAATTAGGCCAAAACATCAGAGGCTCACACAGTGTTGTTATGTTTGTTATGTTATCTGGGAAAAACAAGGAGCCCTGGTATACAATATTATAAATAAGTATGACAATCTATGTTATGTATTAGTAAACATGGTTAAGCTACACTAAACATGTCTTTTCTGCTCCATGTTTTCTGTGGTCATCCTTTCTCATTTTCACATTGAATTTGGGGTTTCTGCATGTTCCTAATGCAGAACTCACTGTGTTTCAGATATCACGAGCTTGAATGAGCTTAAGTATGTTTTCAAGAATTCCTGCTAGTGGGGTTCAGCGGACTGAGCATGGGCTGTGAACTGAGGGGTCACCAGTTTGATTCCTGGTCAGGGCACATGCCTGGGTTGTGGGCCAGGTCCCTGGTGGGGGCACATGAGAGATAACCGCACATTAATGTTTCTTTCCCTCTCTTTCTCCCTCCCTTCCCTTCTCTCTAAAATAAATAAATAAAATCTTTAAAAAAAAAGAATTCCTGATTACACATTCTGATATAAAACAATCTCTGGTTCTCCATTTTTCTTATTAAAATATATAATGCATCAAATAAATTATTTATTGAATAAAGGCTACATGCTGAATTCTTTCTTCTTTATTTTAATTTCAACATGAAATTGTTATAATTTAGAAGAGATTTGCTTGTTTTAAAGATTCTTCAAAGCTACCGTTGGTATACATTCATTATACAGAAATCAGTCAGTCAGTCAGCACGTATTTCCTGAACACTTTTCATGTGTGATGTATGGGGTCAGCTGGTCCTGATTATGATCAAGTGAGCAAATATTTATTGCAAAGGTACCACTTAGCATCATTATCAATATTTTTATTTTTTATTCAGCACCTAATGACAGTAGATGCATTTTAATTGTGTCAGAACTGTAGTAAGACATTATTACTTGATTATAAAATCTTTACACATCTAATTGCTGTATCCAAAATTCATTTTTATATCCCACAAATATCAATGCTATCAACTTTCTCTCACTGTGGAAAACAGTAAGCATAGGGATTTCTGTTTCGCTTGCGTTTCTTTTTTGCCCCTAAAGGTACTTAGCTTTATTTCTGTGTACTTTTATAATTCATTTTAATCACATTGCTTCAATAGAGGTTTACTTTATTCTTATAACGTTCACTTTGAGTTGTGGCAAGCAAAGAGACGGGCCATTGCGGGAAAGACATTATCTGTAAAAGCGACAGTACTTTTATAGTACTGTCGACCTCCCCTCAGTTCCTCAGTGCGTGTGGGTTGGCGTCTGAAATTCTCATCTTCTGTTTGCTTGTTTCCCACATCCTCTTGCTGTGGGTATAGCTAGGCCATTTAGGTGGCTTCAGTTAATTCTTCACTCATTTAATTCAGTCACCTGTGAAATGAAAACACAATCCGCCATCCCTAGTATCATCCCAAAGTTGCTATCCATATGAATAAATAGGACTAAAGCTCAGTATCTAAATTAAGAGAACAATGACACTTTAACTATTTCTACCTTTTCTGTCCAGTAGTACAAAAAATGGGGTGGGGTGGTCATGTTCAAAGTGTTCTTGCCAGTGAAGAGTTTTACATTTGCAGCTAAGGGGCATTGCTTAAATGTGGAGTCATCCGAGATTGTTCATCAAGTTGAAAGGTAGACTTTGTAAAGGGATGGGGCTTCTTAATTCCAGTTTCCTGAAAATGAGATTTTCGAAGTGACAGTGTTGATAAGATTTGTTTTTGTTTTGTTTTTTCCCTATCAGCATGTCAGAAATTACCAGGGAGCCTGGATCCCACTGGGCGGTTATGAAACATTTGTCAGATTAGTTAGAATGTTCAGTAATATAGTGACATTAGTTAACTAAATTGCTTCCTTAATGAGGGCATATGACATTGAGTTTTAAAATAATAGCCTAAAGATTTTTAGAGATATGTAGATGAGGAGGTTCAACAAATGAAAAACTAGGAAAAGAATATAAAAATTCTTTGTGAAGCAATTATGTGCCGTCTTTGTTGTGTAGATTTCTTATAACAACTCTCCAAGTGGTCAAGGCTATTAGGCTTGTGTTACAAGTGTTTCTTGTCCAAGGTCATGGTTTAAAATGATAAAGATAAAGGTGTATCCTGCTTTCCTCTGTCTCCAGAGTTCTTTAGCCATAGTTAGGTTCAATTCCTCACCTCCAGACTTAGCATACCTTCAAATTCCGGATGCAGTCTAGTCTCCAGTTAAAGAAATTTTAAAGAACCCTTGGCTATCAGCTCACCAGGAGGTCAGCCTGTAACAGGTTCTTTTAATCTTAAAGGACCATCAAGATTGTTCTTCATTCTTTAGCACTAAGCTTCTGGTTTATGCTTTCGTTTCAGTTCCAGAGTATCTTTATTACTCTAATGTATGTAGATTGGTGTTTTGGTTTCTTATCAGTTCCCCTAGTTCTTCCTGAAATCTGATCCTACTGTCACCCGAGTTCCTGCAGTTCTCATGATCACAGTCCTGATCCATAGTTCTCGACCGTGCTGACATCTGGCCTACTGTTTGCTGCTGTGTTCTTCCTACCTGATCAGACAGACACCTGGACTCTCCGGGGCCATCACTGTGCCCCTGCCAGTCCACCTGCCTGGGCTTCCTTGCGCTGCCTGCAGTGGGAACCCACTGTGATCACTTCTTCCTCACTAATGGTCCCTGAGTTCTAACAACACCTGCCAGGTCTGTTCAAGTGCTATCTGTGGCATTGACAAGAATATCCTACCTGTTAGTCATTTACTCTTGCTTTTGTTCTTAGTTCTATTTTTTTCCAGCTTTATAGTCTTGCTGTGTCATGCGAAGGTGGGACATATTAAGAAATCAATGACAGTCTTCTTGGGCTGGGTCAACTCTCTCTCCTCACATAACGACTTCTCCAGGAGACTGTAAAATATATGATAGATTACACTTATAAAACCCTCACTATGCACCAGATTATTTTCAAAGTACTTTTCAGGCATGAATACATACAGTAAAACGTACCATCAGAGAGACGTCCTATTCTCGGTGTAGTAGGACAGTCAGATCTCTTAGCATTCATCAGGTCCTGGGTCAGTTAAGCCTCTCCTCACGTTTCAACATCACCAACATTCGGCATCAGGAATGAAGGCAAATGTCACAATTGGCATGGACTTTACAGAACAAATATGAAGAAGGAAATGTATGCAGCTCTACTTAACTACATGAAAAGTACACAGGTGAAAGTAAATGTTCAAATGAGAAAGGGAGTCTGGGATGTTATATGTGGTAAGACCTGTGGATTAAAATCAACAAACAAAACCCAGGATATTGGGAAGTTGTAAAATCACCACCTCTCCTGTCAAGCTAAAAAGGGGAAGACAAATGTCACCTCTCCAATGAAATGTTTATCATATTCCTGTGTATTAAGCTGATCACGTCTCATCTTGTTATCTTTTTTCACAACTTTCAAAAGCATTTTAAGTGAATGTTTACTAGTGATTTTTCTTAATATTAGTAATGACTATAGCAAACATAGTGGGGACATCACAGCCCACCCTCATGAAACCTCGAGTCTGTTGGGTGATAAGGACGAGGGAATAGGCAGTTACGATACTGAGTGACAAGGACAGTAGCACAGTCTGTTAGGCTTTGGAGTCAGGCATTCCTGGTTTTGCATCCCTGCTGCAGGGCATACTAACTGGGTTACTCTGGACATATCATTTGCTATCAACCTCAGTTCCTATAAAGCGGAAATAGTAACTGTACCTGACATAAGGTTGTATGGATGACAGAAGTCCCAAATTCACCCTAGTGTACTTATCTTGATATTTCTCTTTTGCCTGTACTTAGGGTGGGTAGATAGGCTAGTAAACTATGAAATACAGTATCTTATGCAACATTCTAAAATCTTAAAACTTCTGCAAAATGGAAGAGTTTTGGAAATATATTAATGTAAAACGTCACAGGAAGGACTATAAAAGGAGGGAGAAGATGAAAAATCGGCTTGGGCATGTTGAGCCTGCAGCACCTCTGAACCATGATAGTGAAAGATCCAGTAGGTTTTGATTACCAAAATTTGGGATGTATGGTGTATATATGGAGCTGGAAAAATTTGCATGGGAATGATCAACATACTTTGTGGTAACTGCGGCTAAGGTAGTAGGTGACATCACCCAGGGAGAGTGTTGGGAGAGCTGAGAGGACAGTGCTCTGAAGACCACCAACATTTAAAATTCAAACCAGAAGGAGCAGCACATAAAGGGGACTCAGAGGGAGAATATTACAGGAGCAAGACAAAGGCCACGTAGGTGTAATGACAGAAGCCAGTGGGAATTGATGCTTTGAACATGAGTGAGTAGCTCCCAGTGACACATGCCAATAAGGTTTTAAATAAGGTAAGAACTGAAACAGCTGTGCTAGAGACTATGCTGATGTGAGAATTGCCCATTGCCATGTGACATTAATCTTAAAGCCAACTACTGAGAGGAAGGGGACAAATAGAGGGGAAAGCTGACTGTGGAGATAGAAAACTGCTGTGCAGGATGGAGGGACCAGTAGATGTGAGAGATCATGAAGCCTTGAACCACATCTAAAGGGTCACATTATGAATATTTAAGGTATTCCTGTCTTGAAGTCTTCTTAACTGGAGTCCGGAGGTTACTGAAAGACTAAAGATGAGGCAGGGCTGAGTCAAGGTTTTAAAACTGATACTCAGATCTTCTTTTCACTTCAGTGCCCATTCCTTTTCTACATCCATCCTTCCCATTATCCCTTCACTCATCTATCCATTCATCCCTCTATTCACGCTTCCATCCATCTGTCCATGCTCAGTGTGTCCAGACATCCTTCCATGAATTAAATATTTATTGACAGACCCACTCTGACCCACCATGAGGCACTGGGAAAATAGGAGACAGCACAATAGTGGTCTCTGTTTCCACAGGAGATTCTAACTAAGATACAAGTTCAGCTCAGCACAGAACAAAATTTCTTTCTCTCTCACTTTCTTGTAAGATTCTGAGCAAATAATTCAGGGAACCCAGGCGCTTTCCCTCTGTTCAGTTTCTGATATCCCTCTGGTATTGGCCTTATGCATATGGCACAGAGTAGCTGACTTCTTGTCTACACATCCACGTACCAACCAGAGGAAGCAGAAAGGCAGGAAAAGGTATGCATCTTCTCTCTAAGTCCAAATGTAACTTGCACGTATCACTTCCCTTATGTTAGTTAGCTATTTAAAAAATCTCGTTTTGCTACACCCAGTTTCAAGGGAGACTCAAAATGAAGTTTCCATTTTGCATGACCGCATGACCAGTTAAGAAGAAAGAAAGAAGTCGGATATTGAAGAACTAACTGACACTTCTCACATACAGAGTTTTTGTTCTGGTTGGAGTCACAGGAAAGTGAATTGACAGTCACTGTATTTCGTGCAGAGGTCACAGTGGTAGGATGGGATGGGAGATCATAGACTGTCCCCATATCCAAGATTCCCACTGCACAGCCCTTTCTGAAGGTTTGCTCTTCAAAATTAGCACTGGAGATTTCTCTGTATCTCAAGGTTTTTTCCCCTTTACTCAATGTATTTCTGATTTCCTCAGGATAACTCTGTTCTGAGAAAAAAAATCAATGATCGATTCATTCTAACATATCTGTCATTTATCCCTGCTTCACTCTGCCTCCCTCCCCTTTTCTTTCTAATACTAGGATATTTTCAAATATCTTTAATTGGTGGATCTTCAGGTTCACCTGCAAAGATGTTTTCAGCTAGAACTGGTAAATCTGAGATTCAGGTTTAATATTAAGACTTGAAGCTTATTGAATCCAAGAAAGGATTTATTGAAATATTACAAAAAACGATCAAGTAATCATATTAACATGTTCTGGTGAAAACAAAAATGTTTAAAAAAAAAAGAATTTCCACTGATCTGGTAACTAAAGAATCTTGTAGCAAGGAGAGTTACACTGTCCTAGGAGAGAGAAGATATAGCCCCTGAGCAAGCAACGTACGTCCTTTGACTTCTTGTCACTTATGTTTGATTGATTATGGGGTCGGGCGTCCTGAGAACAGATGGACACTTCCATCTAATTGGTTTAATTCTCGAAAAACAGAACTCTTTATGAGTTTTCTGACGTGCCATTGTAAGCATTTAAACTCGATAATTGTGTCAATCCCTAGGTATAAAAGTATTTTTATAGCAATGAATACAGCAGATCATATAATCAGTTGTTAGTAGTTTAATTTTTTTCTTTGAAGTGACATTTTATAAAATGCTGTATAAATTTGGAACACTAGTATTATGATCGGTTTAATTTTTGCAGCTTCAGGTCATTTCTGCGCACATAATATTGGGTATGTGTTGCTTTTTAACAATCACATTCAAACTTTTTCAAGAGGTGAGTGATGATTTCAGTTGTCCCTTGGGAGGCTATACTCCGATCCTGACACTGCTGTCTTTGTACAGCACATTTTTGGGGAAGAGGTTCTAATTTTTTACCTAAAATGCTGATGTAATTCAACTTTGCCAGAGGTTTTATTAAAATACAAAAGTATAGTCAAATTAGGTCAGTCGGTTGGATCTTTTAGATGTTAAACCCTTCAGAGTATTGACTGGCTATTTATTTGTTTGTCAAACAACTACCGGAGGCCTGTCACATGTCAAGGTTGGATTCACTGATGAATTAAATGTTATCACATGCCTGATTGGTTTGTTGACAAAGTCTTCCTTCCTCTCTCCCTCCCTCCCCCCCCTCTCTCCCCCTCCTTCTCACTTTCTCCCTTCCCCCTCACTCTCTCTCTCTCCCATCTCTCTCTCCCTTCCTTCCTCAGTACATTTATTTGAATATTTCTTTCCAGGTGCTAAGGGTAAGGGAGCGAATAAAACAGGAAGATAGCCTTGTCAGCATGGAGCTTGTGTTCTAGGAGTGGGGCGTACCTCACAGACCACGTAAAGAGCGAGGCAGTAAATATTTTGGGCTTTACAAACCACACAGTTTCTGCTGCAGCTGCACAGTTCTGCCCCTGTGGTGAGAAAGCAGCTCTGGACAATCCGTACGCACACGGGCCTGTCTGGGCTCTAGTAAAGCTTTATTTATTCATTGAAGTTTGAATTTCACATAAATTTCCTGTGTCAGAAAAATCTTTTTTTCTTCTTTTGTTTTCTCCAACCGTTGAACATTGTAAAAATCATCCTTAGCTTGCAGGCTGTAGGAACATAGGCAGGCTAGGTCTGGCCCACAGGCTGTGGTGGGTCTAGTTCTATTCTAGAGCTCCAGGGAGTGCAGACAGTGGACACAGGCATTAGCTGGCTGAATCAAACCCAGTTCACCTGCTTAAAGGGTTTACAAGTAGTCAGTGCGACCAGCTTATAAAGCAGAGAGCGGTACCAGTTCTATAGGAGAGACATGGAAATGCAAGCTATGGGGCCATGGGCCATATCAGACCTTAATGTTTGAGTGAGTGAGGGTCACCACAGACCCTCTGGAAGGTCAGTTGTCCCCTTCCATGTCCAGGCTCATGGTTATGTGGCATTTTTTATATGGCCTCGTCTGACTCTATTTTGGGACGGCCCAATCTGAGGCCTCTGTCATCAAACTTATTATCCAATATTCAATGTCTGCTCTGCTCAGGCCTAATTCACCAGTCATCTTCATCAGCCCCTCTGTGAACACAGCCGGCTTCCGGTCATTTCTCAGAGAGGACTATAGAATCAGAAGGAGGATTCGTTACTCAGATGTTTCTGAGAGGAAGCTGTCAGCCCTGCCTACGTATTTTAATAACATACTTTTCATCTGCCCATAATATCATTGTGTTTCTTTGCCGAAGTTCAGGCATCAGTGTGCTTTGGGGTGCCAGCCCAGCTCAGCCTGTGCCAGCGGACTGACACTGGGCAGTTCACTGAAACTCTCTCAGCCCAAGTTTCCTCATTGGGAACATGGGACTGATGCTGTCTCAGGGGACTGGTGCATGACTTGCAGAGCAGCTGCGTTAAGTGCAAGAGTCCCCATCATCCTTATCAAGGACATAATAAAGTATCTTCTATGTAGGAAAATGAATAAGTAAAAATGGACTCATAGCTGTCATTGTGATTATAGAAAAGAAGAGGGAAATTAAGTATTCTTTTCTAGTAGAATTTTAGCTATTGTTTTTTAAGACTGGACTACTATTATTAGAAAGAGGAAAGAATTAACTTCAGGAAAACACTGAACACCTTAAAAAATCATGTAAAATATTACAGATAACTTAATACAAGGGGAAATTAAATATGAGCTGTGTTATTTTGAAATAACAAAATGGTTAAACATTTAATTTGTGAAAGGTTAATTACTTTTACAATGTCAACTACATTTTTCAGTGAAGGATTCTTAATTCTTTAGAAAACAGGCCCAAGACACATTCATTTGTTAATGTAATACTGTGTATAGTGGACCCCCATACAAGGGCAAACCCCTACACTATGTGTTCACATGAAGGCTCACCACAGCCACTGTTGACTTCAGCTTCTAAAATTAGAGTGCACTGTTTCTACTTTCTCCCCATTGTATTAGTATTTGCCTCGGTCTGACACAAATAAGAGGCTTTTTATTTACTTTCTGTTGCTGGGAGGGATTTTAATTGCTTCCACAGCTCTTAGTCAAGTATCACTTTATTTCTTAACAAACGATCCACACCTGTGGGAGGCATGCCATCATTTAACTGTAGAAAAATTTAAGACCTGGAAATGTCACACGCACAAAAAAAAAATTGCACATTAGGGAGAAGGTTGTGCTGATCTTTGTAAGAGTGAGTGAAATGATCCTGATTCCCCCTTGTCGGTTTTGTGCTTTGCACAAAATGAGAGGACAGACTAAGGTGATCACTGTACATTTGCCTTTCCTGTCTACTTTATGCTTAGAGGCGTGTATGGTACCTTGTACATTAAGCTGTGTAGATAACTAAGCTTTTTTGTCTATGGAATTTTATTTTTCATTCAAATGGCATTTATTCATACGTGTCCATCAAATCTTTCACCAGCCCTTCCATGAGTTATCTCTCTTGGCCTCCGTTTTCTCAAGGTGAGATAAAGCAATGCCTTAAAAGGGTTAGTGGAAAGAGTTACCGAGGCAGTAGGTGCTTAGTAACTGGGTGATTTCTTCCCTTCCATCTTTCCTACTTTCATGCCCAGGTCATGCTTTAACTGCCATCAGATCCTTCCGTTTCTGAAATCACGATGTAATTTATTCCTATTTTAAATCAAAAGTAGTCAAATATACTAAATACGACCATGGTGTTTCAGAGATTTTTCCAGTTGTAAGTGTGACAGAGCGACATCAGGCATTAACCTCAACAGCATAATCTCATTATGAAATGAACGGGAGTCTCCAGGCCTTTATTACGTTGATGACTGAAAATGATAGTGTAGATGTCATGTCTGTTAAGGGTAAGGGTTTGGATGGCACACAACCTCAGATAATTTTCGTCTGAGCACCTGTGAAGATGGACTACTATTTTTACGACGTGGAGATGCTTATGCTGTGCTCTCTGTCGAGCTGTTCCAGGTTATTTATCCCCACGGACTCTCTTATATGATAAGACATCTTAGTTATTCACAATCTCTCTGCCTTCCAAAACTATGGTCCCTACTGCTCTGCTGTCTCTGATATGCTGGCTGCTAGGCCCTGGAGACTTTTCTCCCAGGCTTTTTGCTAGTGACCCTGTTTTGTCATTTATTGTTTACAATTATTTATATCCAGTGCTAATGAAGTTGGTCTCATACTGGCATGGCTATTACTTTGCAAAACTCTAGTTTGCTTTGAGGCCTTTGCTGTTTTGGATCTGAAAATTGATCTGCTTCATTGCCAGAGGACAGGCAATATATGCTTGAAAATATGTAAGGATGCCATTTTATAGTTGGACATTCTGGGGATCTTCTCCAGGCCAATATCAGATCCGGGACTAAAAGTTTAACCACAGCAGAAATGGTTGTAGCCATTCCGATCCAAGTTCAGTGCTTCTACAGCAGCTGTCAGAGGCCTGCTGTGCTGTGTGAAAAAGCAGTTCAGATCTTTCTACTTAATTACATTATGTCTGACTAGCTTATTGTATTACGAAGAAGGGGTTTCACTGAATACAAACAAACGTAAAGCATGGTTTGTCTAATCGGAAGTTTTCTCGGCTAAACACAATTTTCTACTCTCTTTAAAAAATAGAATTAACTGAATCATTGAAAATAGACACCTGTCATGTTGGCCTACCCTACACTCATGTCTCTTTATACATGTATATGAGGTCTGTCCAGAAAAAGTCCAGCCATTGTTAATATAACGGGAACAGTTTGCGTGACATGGATATAACCTGGCAGCCAAGGGGAGTGGATTGGACTGTGCATGTGTGAACAGTGATGACTTCACTGTCCTAGTTAGTAGGGGTGGTACATGGTGTTGAGTGAGTATGTGCACTGTGTGGCCGTCATATTCAAAATGACTGAGTGACTAGGGCAATGAATCTGCAACAAATTTTGCGTTAAGCTTGAACATTCCTCCATGGAAACTATTTGGATTATTCAGAAGGCCACAGCTATGGGCAACTGGTGATTGACAGCTTCATCATGAAAAGATGCCCACTCGTGCATCACATCTGATGCACAGTTTTTTGGTGAAACATCAAATCACCCAGGTAACTCAGCCCCTCTGCAGGCCAGATTTGGCACCCTGCGACTTCTGGCTTTTCCCAAAACTAAAATCACCTTTGAAGGGAAAAGATTTCAGACTGTTGGTGAAATTCAGGAAAATATGGTGGGACAGGTGATGGCGATTGGGAGAAATGTATAAGGTCCCAAAGTGCCCACTTTGAAGGAGCCTGAGGTGTCACTGTCCCATAGACAATGTTTATCGTATCTTGTATCTTCAATAAATGTCTCTATTTTTCATATTACATGGCTGGATAACTTCTGGACAGACCATACATATATATATCCAGTTTAATTTATTTACTGACTTTGATTATATCTCTTTTTAATTTTAATTTTATTGTGGTAAGAATATTTAAGATGAGATCTACCCTCTTAATAGATATTTAGGTATACTATACAATACTATTAACTATAGACACAATCTTGTACAGAAGATCTGTAGAACTTACCATACACTACTGAAATATTATCCTCTTGATAAGCTCCTCCCATTCCTGGCAACCATGGTTTTGTGCTCTGTGCTCATGAATTTGACTACTTTAGATATTTCATGTAAGTGGAGTCAAGAAGTATTTGCCCTTCTTTGACTGGCTTATTTCACTCAGCATAACATCCTCATGTTTCATCTGTGTTATCACAAATGGTAGGCTTGCCTTCTTTTTCAGGGCTGAATAATATTCCACCACAAGTGTCCCGTACAATTTCTTTACCCCTTCAGAACTGCAAACCTATTTTTACCCCACCCTGTATTGGTTTTGTTAGGACATCGTGGTTTAGGATATTTTTATTTTGCCCCTGTTTAAAATATTCACAAACTTTTACATAAAAAAAAGTTTAAATATAAGTTGAATGAATTCATTTTCTTAGACACATAAGAATAGAAATCATCACTAACATTGTCTTCTAGTCCCCAAGGTTTGTCTTATCTATGACTAGATGTTTGATGCAGTTTCACAAGTATGCATAACAGGTATGCTGTGAATGGTTAATATCTGCATATTCGACTTACACCAGAAACAATCTGATGTGTAAAAATTTGAGTCCAGGCATTGACACACTTTTGAGCTACTAGTACCAGACTTCTGGGCAGAAGTAAACAGTATAGGGTCAGTACACCGGGGCCATCTTTGGTTCATTTATACTATAAGTTAGTCATGGGGAGCACACACTTGAAATATTTAATCACAGGGGGAGAAAATGAGCTAATGAGATATTATAAATGTTTTATCTTAGGAAGATTGATAAGCAGGAGGGAAATATATTGTCCTAATGGATAACAGGCATCGTGCTTTTTTTCTGATTGAGAAATATTTCATTGTTAGTGGTAGTAAAGGGAAGACAAACTAAATAAATAAACTCGTGGAAAACCAGTGGAATTTCCAAAGCAGTAAAAGAGTGAACAAGTAAGAAAGAGAGAAGAAATGATTAGCAGTTTCATGAGTTCAGCAAAATATTAGAACAGGAAAAAAATCTAAAAGGAAACAAGAATCCTGATGTTATATTCTGACTGCATGTTCAAAAGCACTTACTGATATATAGACATTATATAATAATGAAGTGCCTACTTTTCAAAGAAAATATAATTGTCATATGTCTCAATGCTCCATACAGCATGGCTGCTAAATACATGTAGAAAGGGCTGTTAAAATTCCCAGGGGAACTTGATAAAAAATACAATCACAGTGGGAGATATTAATATTTTGATGCCTGTTTTGGAGTCAGACCTAGTACAGAAAGCATAATGAAGGATATAGAATATTTGAATGATATCACTAAACATCATTTAAGAGCTCTTTATAGAAATTTACACTCTTATATATATTATTTAATTTTAGAGAGGGTGGAAGGTAGGGAGAAAGAGAAGGAGAGAAACATCGATATGCAAGAGAAACATTGATCGGTTGTTTCTTGCACACCCCCAGCCAGGGACATGGCATGCCACCCAGGCATGTGCCCTGACCGGAAATTGAACCAGTGACCTTTTGGTTTGTGGGACAGCACCCAGTCCACCAAGCTATACCAGCCAGGGCAGAAATTATACTTTTAAATAGAAATGTTGTTTTATATATCTATGAAATATTTATAATTAACCACATACTTGGCAATGAAGAAAACTAGGAAAAAGAACTAGCACAAAAACTAGAAAAGGTAGAAGTTTTACAAGCTCAATATTACACTTTGTATTGGATTAAAATAGTATCAAATATGGACACCACAATCTCCTCAGCATTTGGAAACGAAAAACCACAATACTAAGTTAATTATAGATCAAAACAAATTAAAACCAAAATTACAAGTGGTAAACTGTTTTGAAAACATTGTAAAGGGGAGTACTTTATAAAACCAAAGAGCCACAGGAAAAACTGCCCTTGAGGGATAACTTCAGTAAATGGTACAAAAAAGGGACTTTAGGCTTTTTTTTCATTTATAAGAAAAGCGACAACAAAAAATAAAGGGAAATACTAACCTTAAATCCTATAATAAATATAAAATAGGAAGAATAAAGCAAAACTATTTTTCTTTGGTTATTCAAGAAAATCAGTAAAACCCTTTTGAAGTAAAGAAAAAAAGAACAACATTAAGCATGTTTAAGAATAAGAAAGGTCACAAATCCACACAGACTGAAAAGATTAACAACATAAGGAAACACTATATGCAACGTAAAAAAAAATCAATGAAAATACAAAAAAAATTAGGCTACTCTATTTGCATATTCTTGGAGTTAGTAGGATCTGCTTGCTGTTCCTAGATAGGAAATTTGGAGAATAATTTCTAAAAGACACATTTTGCTATAAAACAATTTTTTTTTCTAGCAAGAAATAGAATACATGAAGTCAAAGGAAAATACCTACCAACACTGAGTAATTCCTTGAATCAAGCAAGTAACTTACTTTAACACAAACTGGGGAGAACAGATGTGAGAAAGACTTCTGAAGTATTTAAAAATTAATCAAATCTATACTTTTAGTCACATTGCTTAGAGGGAGTGAGCTGGAGACCCTTATCACAACTCATTGTATAGCCTTTATAAAATATATATGTTGTATAAAATTGTCATTGAAAATAGCAATGCATTGCTCAGAACACCAAAGAGTGCCTTCTAAAGTGTGTGAACTTGAGAAATGCTAGCTTTCCTTCCATTTAAACCCTAATTTTATTTCTTATGAAGCTATTCTCTTACAATATTTTAAGCAGGTCTTTCTTTCAATTTCACTTTTATTTTCAAAGTGGTAATGGCCCCATTAGCTGCTTAAGAGCCCTACTAATATCAAGCTGAATGTATTTTGCTTTGAAATAATAACTGGTTTCCTAAGAAACAATAACTGCTTTTATAAGAAACGATCAAGGTATTGTGACTGTTTTTCTTTTCCACCCAGAATGTAGGTTAGAAGAAACCTTGATTTGTCTTTGTGGGAAAAAATCCTTTTCAGATTATGTATTTCAAGGTTACAGTATAGAGTGACATTTGTTACAGGGAACACAAATCAACATCATATATCAGTTTGACATAAAAGGTCAGAAGCACATTTTCAGAGTACAGGAAGCATGCATTAGTAGAAAACATGACTTGGGCCTTGCTCAGGCATTCACTGACCTCAGTTTACACCCTAAGATTGTCCTGGTCTGTCTTTCTACTTGGGGTGTCCAACCTGCCCACCATGGGCTACATGTGGCACAGGATGGCTATGAATGCGGCCCAACACAAAATAGTCAATTTACTTAAAACAGTATGAATTTTTTTGTGTGATTACGTGTTGTAATATATTTAATGTATAGCCCAAGACAACTCTTCTTCTCCCAGTGTTGCCCAGAGATGCCAAAAGGTCGGACAGCCCTACACACTCAGATTTTGCTGTGAAGATGAAATGGCATCTCCTTTGTAAGAGGCCTTTGTAAGCAAGAACCGTACTCTTCTTTGTGTTCGAGAAGCATTGTAGGCACTACTCAAGCACAACCCTGCCTTCAGCTGCTCTTTTCCCAGGACCCCTCTGTGCCTTTGGAGTCCTGCCTTCTGCTCTGTTCAGTTGGTCTGGCAGTCAGCTCTGCCCGAAATTACATTATAAAATAATGTTTTTAAACAGTGTGATTGAGTAGCTGTATTTTTTTTCTTTACGGAAGGATTTTCTTTAATTTTTTCTGTCAGACCTTAAATTTTACTTTCCATTCTCCAGATATATCTGGGAAGAAATTTATCAGTGGTACAAAATTTGAATCTCTAGAGATAATGTTTGAATAATAATAAAAAAATTATTTTATTCTTGTTCTTGGCATGAAAGAAGTATGATATTAGGGAGACCTACAATTGGGTGGAAACTTGAAACAGGTACTTAAAATACAGAATAAAGTTAGCTTACTTGAAATCATTTAAATTCTATAAGGTGTGATTTCACAAAATGACTAAGGACATAATTTTCATGCAGCAATAAATGCTATATAGCCTTCTGGAAGAGATGATGTAAAGGTATAATAAAATATTATGTTCCTCCTAACAGTATTCCACACCATCAGTATGTTATGTAATTCTAAGTAATTACCACAAGTAGACATTTACTGGTTCCACAGAAATTCCTCTGTTTTAAAGGAAACAACTACTGGTGCTCAATACCTGAATATTGTCTTTAAACACTTTCTTTAATTACAATTTACAGAGTTCTAATAAATCTAAATCAAATAATTTAACTTTTACCTATTTTTCTATAATCTCTAAGAAACCATATAAATAATTTTCTTTTGATGAAAGAAGTTTACTAGTTTGCTGATTTCTATGTT
>VMDR010011770.1:0-27805 GCA_007922815.1 Macrotus californicus
CCCCAACAGTCAACTTTCAAGGTCACTTTGGGTGCCAATATCCAGCAGCAGCAGCAGGAGAAAGTATCTGGGCCTGGCCCCTATTATTTTTGCTCCCATTCCACTCCAAGGGAAGCTGTATCCTCACTGTGTCCCGAGAATGAGGGGAAGATAGACTGATGACCAGGGGCACTCTCAGACAGACAAAGGAGGCTCAGCTAAGTTTTCTATTGGGTTCAAACTTAGAAGATGAGGCACGCCAACCTCTAGGAGATGTTTCTGGCTCTGTTACCTTGGAATTCAAGCAAATATTTGGGAAGAACAGTTTTCCAGGGGACTCATGAAATTCCAGATCTGGAAAAAAATGTTTAACCATTTTCTAAATCAAATTTGGTGGTTAGTAGGAGGAACACAGACTCTGCCACAAACTAGCTCTGTGATCTTTGGCAAATTTTTAAGTGTCTGAGACCTAAGAGTCTAGATTCCCTTTCTATCAAATGGAGATAAAAAAATATGTAATTTTTAATGTTGTCCTAAGAACTTTAACCAATTTGTATAACATACACATAGGACATGTGGTCATTATGAAACCTAGCCAAACGGTTGTCCAGGCTCTGCTAAGCCCTCACAGCTTCCAGAGTAGCCATTTCTATGCAGAGCTGACAGCCAGGCGCATTCTTTGTCTTGGGCAAAATCCCTCTTCACCTTGAGTCCTGCTTCTGTCAACTAACACCACACAGAACGAGGCGAATCACTCTTTCGCATTCCAGTTCTTCAGATTTTGGAAAAAAACACTGCTACTGTGAGGCTGCTCTTCCAGTTTCTTCACCTTTGAGTCTCTCGCCATTCTTGTTCTCATCTGAAAATCTCTGCTTTGTCGTTATGTCTCTTAAAATGTGACTCACAGATAGGAATACAGTCCAAGTAAGATCTGGCTAGCTTAGAGTATAGTTGTAACTTCTCTTTTTGTTTAAGCAGGGCTAGGGTATCAGTTATGCTGCTATAACAAAAAGACTCCAAAGTGCATTTGTTCAAATAAGAAAGAAATGTATTTTTCTCATATAACAGTGTAAACATAGGCAGGCGGCTCAGGGCAGGTGTGTGATCTGTCCAGGCACTGAGACCTCATTTACTTGAAAGCTCTTTCTGTCCCCTGTGATGTTGCCCATGTCTATGCGGTTACAGCTGGCTCACCAATGCCACATCTAAGCTCCAGTCCATACAGAAGAAGACGAAGAAGCAGTGTTCTTATGTGGAAGTGAACACAAGTTGGGATCCTCGCCTCTGTTCCACTCCACTGTGGAATTTAGTCACATGTTCACCAGCTGTAAGGATGTACATTTCTAGTAAGAATTCACTAGGCAATGTCAATTGTACATCGGGGGTGTGGGGAAGAGGGTGGAACACCATACTTTGCTAAAACCGGAAGTAGGTTGTATTACTAGGAACAAGAGGAGAATGGACTCTGACAGAAAACTAACCAGTCACTGTAATGAAAAACTAGGAAAAACTGAAAGTCCCAAATTTAAAAGGAATTAGGAATAACAAGCAAGAATAAGTAAAAACTGCAAGAGGAAGTGGGGGAAAATAATTAATAGGATGTCTATAGCTAAGCTAGACAGAAGGCAAGCTAGAAGGTAACATGACAAATGGCTAAATAAACTGAATTGTTGTTGTTGTCTGGAAAACGAATGACTAAACGTGGTAGATACTTTAACCAGAAAGTTAAGTGAGAAGTTTTCAAAGTTTGAAGTCCTGTGTATTACAGTTTTGAAACAGTCTAGTAGAAATCATTTTTCCTGGAAAAAAGAAGGGAGGAGCCAATATGAAATAAGGACAATGATCTTTCCCACTGTCTGAGGAAGAGTGGGGTTTATTGAACTAAACAGTACTTTCCAAACTCCGATTGCAGTAATCTTACCCTTTGTTGAATGGGCAGTTTAATCTGGAAATTTCCAAAACGTCAATAAATGAAAAAAGCAAACAAACAGGGGAAAACAAACACTTTCATTTTGGAGTGGGGCAGGAATAATTACTGTAAAATATGCTAAATGCCTCGCTTGATTTCTGGTGGTTTTAGGGGATTTAAGATTTCATTTTTATGATTCATTGGCCACAAATCATTAAAAATACCAAGACAAAAAAATATGCTTTAGGCTAAATGCATGAATCCCCTTCAGCTCAAATTAGTAGGTCTCAAACATTGACATTTAGAAGGAGGAATTTTTTTCCCCATGTGGTAATGACAATCAAGCCTCAATATTACTGTTGAAGAAAAAAAAATGCAGCTCCAAGTGTATGCCCAATGAACTTTAGTCAATTAGGCAGCAGCATCATCTCATTAAAAGGATACTATGTTCATTAATTTAATTGCTTCTGTAAATGAGAAGCAAATGCTAACGTGACCACATTTTACATTCTCCCTTCTGAAATCGTAGTTTTCAATTAGTACAAAAGCAAGAAACAGCGTCTGAGAACATATAGAGAACTAGGCCGCAAGGCAGGGCTGCTTTGGGTCCTGCTCAACAGCCTAACATAAAGCCCAAATTTCCCTGGGTGAGCTTCCTATTAGAATCACTTTCAAAAAAGAACAGGGGTTATCAAATCTGAAATCATTCTTTGGAATGGGAGAGTCCCTATTCTTGAGCAAGAAGGCAAGAGAAAGGTTGTAGAATTTTAAAATCAATTTAAAGGCAATTGCTCGAGGAGGGCTTAGTTCACTTCTCTCAGCATCTGTTCGGGGGGATGGCTTTCTTTCTTTTTTCCCCCAGAGGTAGTTCTCAAAAACCTTCTAGAACTAGCTTTTGACATTCTCTGCACACCTGTGTAGATTATAAAGAAGGTAGGCAGAGCTTCCACACCCAAACTCTAAATTCACAATGCAATGTGACAGTTAAGACATGCCCTCTAGCATCTTCTTTAAAAGGTAAACCCAAGCTTGATAGAATCTCCTGAAATGGTTAACCCTTGCCCGGATTGAGCACATATTTCCCACACTGGAGAAAGAGAATAGACTCTATTCACATGAGTTATAACTAACTGTCTTCAGAACAAACTTGATCTGGGTAGATAAGCTTTTGCGATAGGTGTTCTCAGAATTTTATACAGACTTTATGGCTGTCCCTTATTCTTCTGCCCAGGGTCCAAGTGTGACAAAATGTGTCCTCCTGATAGGCTCCTCTACCTCTTTGGCTTTTTGGATTTTTAATTAACCTGTTAGTGACACTACTGGAGAAAAAAGGAAGGGGCATTTCTCTTTCTAACATTACCCAAGTCACAGACTGTACCCCATTCTCTTTCACCTTACGTACCCTCACCCCTTATCCTGAGTGAAGCACTGGGGTCTGGTCATATTTCCTGATGTAGGTACAAAGATGGAATTGAAGGATTACAAGAGTGCAAGAGGCTGGGACTAGGAAAGCCACGACAAAATGTTAGGGTTTGGATTAGATTGGATCGGGGAAATTCCAACACCAGGTCTGAGAGTCTGAACAGCAAGAGGTCAAAGAGCTGGTCATGCTGGCCAGGTATAGCAGACAAAGGGAAACAGCAAGGAGAATGTAACTCAGAGCCAAATGTTTGCTCTAAGCTGGAACCTCCTTACATCTTTCCAACCCTGGGTCCAGCAGCCTGGGTCTTGTAGGTGCAGGCAGGGAAGTGGCTGTACCTGGCTCACATGGGTATATAGAAGGGAACTATAGACAGGCACCTGGTTTCTGACTACAGGTTTGGTTCTGATCCAGTAACATGCCCTAACCCCATCCATGAACAATGAGCTTTCTGGCTCCTGCCTTGGAGTCCAAGGAGCCCTCTCCCCAGCGCATTTCTCAGTCTAAGCCTTTACCTTGTGATTTCAGCGTAGCCATTGTTCCTGGACTGGTCCTAACTTAACCTTCTGTGTCTGAGGTTAATCCGACTCCTGTCCCTGACAGGGCTGAGAATGACCCCACCAGAGTTCTTTCCTCTTTGGGCCCTAGACTTAGACTATTTTCAAACTGTAGGTAAGATGAATCTCTAAGCAGTAGGTGCTATCTTGTTACCAACAATCCTATTTTTATAAATATGTTTCTCCCAGTTCATCCTTTCAATCCCCAATTCTGGCCTTTATGTGTAGAAAGAAATCATGATACGAAGGAGGTTTCATGCAGATCCCAAATCTCAAAATCCTCCATCAGCTCATACCATAACAAAAGATCCCCAGGGGACACAGTTCTCTTTCTCTCCTTGCCCTTCTCTGCCTGCTCTCTGGTGAGTTGTGAGCCTGTTGATCCTCAAATGTACAGAGCCTGAGAGGCAGCTCTAAGCTGCCTTTCTTCTGAGCCCCATGTTAATTCCAGAAGCAGACCCCCCTAACTCCCAGCCCCTCACCAAGTTGGAGGTTGCCTCCAGTCTGTCTTACTGTACCTGCCTCATGACATAGACTCAAACAAGACATGGTAAAGACAGAACCAAGGTGATTCCACAGAATAATTTTGCTTATAAATTGTATTTCCTTCTACCATTGTATGTTCCACTCCCTAGAGTACACAGAATCCATTCCCTGTCATGTCCATTTCAGAGTCCCCCATCTTTGTGAGTTGAATTTTTGTTCCTAGAGAAAACTGTGTATATATATATATATACACTCACACACAATATGCATACAATTTCAGGGTGCCCATGAGGCCCTTGAAGCCCCTCCATGAACCCTGGGTCAAGACCCTGGCCCTAGGATTTGAATGTGCTTCCTGATCTCCATAAATTGCCTTTTAGACACTTTTACCAGGCCTGTCTGTCAGTTTTGATCCAAAACAATTTTCCATCAGGCTGTGGGCAGCTGTTCTTTCTAATCTCCCCCCATATAGGCATATCTACATTGCCACTGTCCTCATCAATGTCACTCTTCCTGGGCTCCACCTTGCACCCTAGACCTTTCTAGGGGACATGTCCTTAATAGGAGAAATTCAACTTTTTTTTACTTGAAGCTTAAAGGAGCTCTCTTTAAGGAAGAGCGTACTAAATATCCTACTATTGTGGATTTTACCAATTATATTGATAGTACATTATAGTTAAATGTGCAATACATAAATATCATATAATACTAAAACTAATCTAAATGTATAGCATATACATATAATATGGTACAATGTATTATATGTAAAATATAATTTTATATTTTATACATCATGTATTATGTGTAATGCATTTATTATAATATATAATAAAATTATATATTTTGCAATAATAAGTATATAGCCAAATATACTATTATAATACTATATAATGTATAATATATATAGTTCCAAACATACACTGAGGTCCCTTACCATGACTTTAAAAGGGCCTGTGCGAGTGAGCAGCACAAAGCTTAAGCTTCCTTAGCTCCACGGTAAATTGATCTCTGTGTATTACCCTGTAATAGATAATCCCAAACTGGCCCCCCAGGATTCCCTTTCTAGAGATTTGCTGCCTGTTTGGAGGACTTGAGAATATTTTTGTTACGTGCCACTCAGAGCTCCTCTAGCTTCATGTTCTCAGAAACCCTGCACCTTCCTGCCAAGCACAACACCAACAGCTTATTATGATTAATTATATTTTTAATTAATGCCTCACCACTTAATTAAAAAGGATCCCTTGGAGTAAAACCCCAACTAAATATTCTTTCTCTTATTAATCCTTTCTGCCTGATATCAGAGGAAAGGATGAGACAAGGGGTGTGTGTGTGTGTGTGTGTGCTGGTTTTTATTCTCCCAAAAAGGCCATAAAGATAATATCAGAATGGCTGAATAGGTTCCAGTTTCTTCCCATAAAATTTTCTCATTTGCTGGACTGCCTGGTGTCCTTTTTCTGGGGTTCATTTTCATTATTTAACTCATTTTGATCCAGCAACATTTACTGAGCAGTTATATATATGCTGGGCATTATTGTAGCTGCTCTGGAGATTCAAAGAGGTTCATTTCAGCCCCTGCCCTACAGGGACCCCCAGTCTCAGAGAGGCAGAAGGACCCACCAGGGTGGACAGATAATCAGGACAAGTGACATTAAGGTAGAATAGTAAGGAAATGACCGCCCACGGCGCTTGAAACTGACTCCGATGACCATTCCCCAAGAAGAGTCCCAAAGCTGGTATGAGTAGTCACAGTGTTGTCATGGACCAAGCGCGGTGCTACACACTTTGCCTACATTACCTCTCATGCTCACAACTTCGAGCAGGGGGCAGTGAGGGAACGAGTGCCTTGTCCTTGATCCCTCACTCTGGTTGAGCCCCCTTGCCTCAAACCTACGCCACAGAGGGCCGGTTGCTGTCATTGCACACACTGCCCTCATAATGACTGTTCAGTGCCTTCTGCACTGGAGGCTCCACCAGAGGAGGGAGTGTGTGTCTGCGCCATCTGCCACCGTGTCCCCAGCACCCAGCACAGACCAGCATAAAGTAGGAATTCAATACATGCTTGGTGAATGAATTGATGGAATGAGGGGAGGGAGGATGGAGAGATAAAGGAAAGAGGTGAAAAGAAAAGAAAGGATGGAAGAATGAAAACACGAGGGAAAGAAGGAAGGAATGGGGGGTGGGTAAGGCTGTGCGGAAGGGCTCTGTAAAGGGGGCCAAGTGAGCTCCGTCCAGATACAGTTGTTTTAGCATCTCAGATCTGGCCCCTGTAAATGTGTTCACCTTTACAGTTGACATTTTCTTTCTGTTCTGGAAAGTTGGAAAGAAGTTTGAGTGTTTATCCACATTTGCTTAGTAAAAGCCACTTTTGGTAGATTTTTATGGGGTATAGGGATTTGACTTCTCTTGCACCAAGGTGGCTTGGAGGTCAGAGCGAGCCCAGAGGTTAGAGAAAACAGTGTCAGGTATTATGAGCCTCTCCCCTACCTCCCTCTCTGTGGCTGGAGGGAGTGAGGGATAGGCTACCCTGAAAGGCGGACTCAGTCAACCCCTGAAGTTTTCTCTCAAGGAGTAAATATACCTGTGTATCATGGAATAAAAATCTATGTAAAATATTATTTTGAAATCCTTCAATTCTCCCTCACAGTGTGACATAAGGTTTGACGTGCTCTCAGTCTCGTGATCCTTGACAGTGAAAAGTCTTAGGCAAGACTGAGACCATCTTGGAGGATGTTTAAGCCAGTCCCTCCCAGGAAGTTACCAGAAGAGTCAGGCTGATGGAGCTCCCCGTGTGCCAGCAGGCCATACATTATGCTTGTTAATCAGATTATTCATGGTTGACGCCAAGGACCTTTGTGTTGATGACATACTTAGTGCTGATACAATCTTGAGTGATTTGGTGAGAATGTTTAAAGGGCACTGTAAAGCCTTTGAGACACGCATATATGGCCAGTATCTTATAACACCTAAACTGCTAACTACTACTGTGATGATGTGAAAACAGAAGAGGTTGCAAAGATTCCCAAGTTAAAACATTGGAGTGAACATTTAATTGGTGTTAAAGGAAAAACAACCAGTTAACGCCCTGATGCTGATAGTTGGAAATTTTGGAAATGTAGCTTCCCTGTCCCCAGGCACTCAGGGACTATCTGCAGAAGGCAAGTGACTCAGAGCCTGCCCAGCCAAATCCTAATTCCTGACCCCTCTCCCCTACCCAATTCTATCCTACTGTCCCCAAAAGACAAGAAGTCAGGAAACTTCCCCATTCAGCCCAACCTTAGTTTCTCCGTATTGCCCTCCATCACTCAGCCTTTGGTGCATATCCCCCTTCTCTGCATGTTGTTCTGCCTTGTTGGATAATGTATATCAGGTACCTTTAAAGCCAGATGTGTGATCCTGTGGACGTTCTTGTCTTAGGTTCATATTCATAGCACTTTGCTTGCGCTCACTTTCTAAATTGGCATAGAAAACATTGGGAGCAGCTGCAGTTCCATAAGAATATCCCAAATTTCCTGTCCCTCTCTCCTTTTTTAAACCTAGAGTGGTATCTGTTTTTGCTGACTTTTAGCAATAACCAATTTAATGAGAGCTGAATGACTGTGTCATATCAAGGGTCAGAGCAAATAGACTCCACCCAGAAAGAAACATCACAAGGAGCCATGGCTGGTGTGGCTCAGTGGGTTGAGCACCAGCCTGCAAACCAAAGGGTCACTGGTTCAATTCCCAGTCAGGACATGTGCCTGGGTTGTGAACCAGGTTCCCAGTAGGGGGCATGTGAGAGGCAACCACACATTGATGTTTCTCTCCCTCTCTTTCTCCCTCCACTCTTCTGTCTAAAAATAAATAAATGAAATCTTAAAAAAAAAAGAAATGTCACAAAGAAACTCTGTTTAAGACCAACCTCCCAGTACATGAGGGTACTCCCTGACCCTCTCTCTCCCCTCCCCCAGGGCTTAGCATGTAACTGTTTGCTAATGTCTTCATCTGATTCCCCACATTTTCTACTTTGCCCCAGGTTCTTGGCTACATTAAAACAAAGTTTACATTTACCAAGAGGCAGATCATAAAATGATCAACTGTTTCATTTTGGAACTTGTTTGGCACAGGATCACCCCAAACGTTGTTTTCCACAAACACCTAGTGGAATTACTCATTAATTATCCCACTGAGGCAAGAACAATGTGAGGAAGATGTACTTAGATCCAGCAGATAATCAAATGGCTGGATTAAATTTAATTCTGCCCAGAATTCTTTTCATAACAGCGCCTACGAGTCTAATTCTGGCTTCAGAGCAAGCTATAAAACAGATCATTTAAACAAAGTTTTTAAAAAGAACTAAGATACTACACACCATTTGTATGACATGATGTGAGTAGTAAAATGTTGATCAGATTTCGGGCAGACTAGGGTCGTGATTTCCAGCAAAATCAAACATCACATCACTTGGTCTCCACGGGAGAGCCACAGCCTCCACTCACTGCCTTCCCTGATAGTGAGCCTGTCACCTTGTCCTATCAAATGCTAATTGATGACCCTAAGACCCACTCTTGTAAAATGGCAGCTAATTATCAGTTGCCCTGTTTGTGGTTCCCAGACTGCTTCACTTCACTTAAAGTTGAGTCAGCTAGTGAGAGTAATTGAGTGGGGTGCAGCCAAGCCAATGAAAGCCCCATACCACCCGGACTGCCATCGCCCAGCCCAGCCCCAGCCCCAGCCCCAGTCCCATCCCTGCCCCAGCCCCAATCCCAGCCCAGCCCAGCCCAGCCCTGCCCCAGGCAGGCTTAGCCCCAGCCCCACCTAATCAAGCTACTGATTGTCTTTGGGGAGGGACCTAAAGAGCACTCTTGCCAAGCCTTCCTTGTTAGGACCTGTCACTCCTTAGGACACCAAGCGGCCACCACTGCTGGGGCTTGTCTCTTGGGGCTGAAAGGGTACAATTAATTGCAACAGCTGTGGCTTAATATGTCCCTAAGCACCTTGTTGATCTTGATGGTAATGACAACAATAGAAAAAATAATATCAATATATGTGAAACGTTCAAGGATATTTCCCCAAGGTTCAACTGGGTGTGGTTTTTACTTATTCATGCCAGATCACCTGAAAGTCATGTTGGTTAACTTTTAAACATTAACAGTGACAGTTGAAAGGCACATAATGATTCTTTCTCAAGAATCATTGTTTCTGAGCGTTTATTTACTTAATCTTTTCAAAATTAAGCTCATAATTTTTACAGCTCATAATATCAAATACAGTTTACCTACTTTGAACTTAATATAGTACATTAAAGTATTTCTAAGAATTGTATGCTTTTATAAGATTTTATTTAATTAATAATTTTGTGCATTTTTAAATGTCAGTCCACTTATTGTGAAGTTTAAAAGTTTTCAGATGCATAAAAGTAGCTGATCCATATATGAAAACTCTCAAGAAACACAGGAGAAATTCTACTGAGGCATTGGAAGAGAGATCAAATGGATTCTGCCTGTAAGACAAAAGGCAGAGAACTTTGAAGAAAGAACAGAATATCTGGAAATAACAAGAGCAAAACTGGGAGAATTCTGAATAATGAGAAACATGAAATACTAGTAATGTTCAAGCTGTATCCAGTGAGCAAAAATTCTCATTAAAAAGTCTGTCATAAATGGGAGCAATGTTTCAGAGAGAAGTAGTAAACGTACCAAATGAAATCACTCAATTTTAATGTGATGGAACTGTTTCATTCCATCCATTGCAGGCCAGAGACTAGCCAGATGCCCACCAAACCTGAGCCTGCACAGCCCAGCTGGCTCCCTTCTTCCATGGCTCACTTCTTTCACCTCCGTGACTTTCTAACTGAACTGCTTATACTTGCAAATAAGCCCATCAAATCATTTTCCTCTTCCTCCTGGACACAGAGCTGGACTACAATTCCCAGCCTTCCTTGCAGTTAGCTGTGACCATGTGACTGAGTTCTGGTCAACTGAATGTGTGTCAAAAGCATCTTCAGCACCTCAAATCTTGGCCCATATGGCCTTCAACACAATCCTCCATGTTGTTTCTCTCTTCTTTCATCTGTTAGCCTAGTGGGGAGCAGTGGGGCATGGTAGAGCTGCTGGATGAAAGAAACTACAATGTAAACAAGAAATGAACCTCTATTGGATTAAGTCACTGAGCTCTGGAGTTAGCTTAGTCCAACTAACACACACCCAGGAGTCATCTCTTCAGATCACTGAGTACAATATACATGCAAAGCAAAGTTGGTAGACCACATGTACCAGGGTACAACTCTGTTCCCATCACTGGGGCAAGATTACTTCCCCCCTGTATTTTAAGGTGTTAATATTCTACAGCTTGTGTAGCCAATCACCAGTTGATAGGCTTTTAGGTTCTTTCCAATTTTGTTTTGATGGTTGTTTTGTAACCATAGACAAGACTACAACATATGTCCTCAAACCTGTCTGCGGGTCAGAGCTGCATCACCAGGGGCATACAAGCTCATGCTGCCGTGTGTTTTAGTAACTGTTCATTCTGTCAACACAGAAGACCCTCTTTAACCCCTGAATTCTTTTTTGTCAGATATTGTCCCTTTCAATTTCATTCTACTTTTCTGATATTAATCTTGCTAGAGTCTCTTTTTGCTAGCATTTGCTTAGTAAGGTTTACTCCATTCTTGTATTTTCAATTTTTCTATTATTTAGGTTTAATATATTTCTTATTAAAAAAAACATAGCTGAATTTTAAAAACTCTAATCTGACTGTACTCGATTTTCAGTGCAGTTGTACATTTTTTTTTTCTGTACATTTTCTACTATGGCCTTAGGGAGAGATGCAGCAGGTGATCGATGCACCATCTTGAAACTAGAAGTGTCAATCACGAAATGTTTAAATATTTAAATTTTTACGTAAACTTTCCCAAGTGTTAAAAGTTATGATAATATGTGTGTATTAAAATGGTGCTAGAATACATTTTATCCTTTTGTGCAGAAAGAACTCCAGAGTAAATGGAGTGTTGATGGAACTATCAGGACAGTGACATTGGGATGACAGTTTTGCTGGTTATAAAATTTTCTCTTTTTTGCAATGACTTTCTTTAAGAGTTAGCAAAGTAAAGCCTTGATTTTATTGACTATAGATGAAGTAAAGCTGTTGATTTCATTTACTAGAACTTCATTCAAACAAATGAAATACATTCACCAGAAGATCAAAAATTTTAGCCATTGTTTTCCTTATATTTTGGTACACTTAGTAACAAATGTACTACTAAAGAGTAAATCTAATATCGATGTAAACTGGAATTAAAAAAATAAAATGTAAATTATAAAAAAGAAGAGTAAATATAGGCATGCCATTTAACAATACACACCAAAAAAAAAAACCTGAGTTCAGAAATAACATCATTTCACAAATTTGAACCATGAGAAGAATTCAGCAATTTCACAACCACCTCAAGGTCTAACTTCCATTTCTTAAAAAAGAATACCTCCAAGCAATCACAGCTTTTACAAAACAGGAAACTCTATTGATTTTAATTATTTTCAAACTATCTTCAGCAGAGTCCTTGTGTCCCATACAGTGACCTTTGGGGCCCCCAGGGGAGATAAGGGATGGGGAAGAGCACCTTCACTTTAACACAAATGCCACTGTTCATCTGTTTTACATAAGGTATCTCTGAACAGTGATTCTGATACCAAAACGAGAGACAATCTGGTATACCATTTTATCTTCCATAAAACAAATCCTAAGCCCCTTACAGGCACATAAAATATGTCCTCTAATCCAAAATACTAATTCAAAAGGATATATGCACCCCTATGTTTATTGCAGCATTATTTACAATAGCCAAGATATGAAAGCAACCCAAATGCCCATCAATACACAAGTGGATGAAAAAGCTGTGATATATATATATATATATATATATATATATATAATGAAATATTACTCAGCCATAAAAAGAGAATGAGATCTAACCATTAGCAACAGCATGGATAGACCTAGAGGGTATTATGTTCAGTGAAATAAGTCTGTCAGAGAAAGACAAATACCATACAATTTTACTTATATGTAGAATCTAAAGAACAAACTAAATGAGCAAATGAAATTGAAACAGACGGATGGTCGTCAGAGGGGAGGGAGGTTGGAGGAATGAGTGAAAAAAAGTGAAAGGATTAAGAACTACAAATTGGTAGTGACAAAATATCACAGGGCTGTAAAGCACAGCTCAGGGAATATAATCAGTAACATTGTAATAACCGTGTGTGATGCCAGGTGGGCACTGGAAATACTGAGGGAAACACTTTGTAAACTGTATGATTGTCAAACCACTCTAATGTATAGCTGAAACTAATACAAAATAATAGAGTGTGCGCTGTAATTGAAAACTAAATTTAAAAGAAAAAAAATGTGTTCTCTTTCAAACAGCTTCTGAAAAGTCATTTCTTTCAGGTCACAGAGGTGCCCACTTCTTGGCAGGAAATTCTCTAATGTTTCCAGGCCGATTTTATGCTCAGTTTTGGATGGTCATGTATTTTTTTCATCATAACCCTCATGGATTTAAAGACGATTATGCAGCTATTCCTCGGCCTTCCCTGCTTTAGGCCACATCAGTCCCACTTCTTTTAATCCTTTAGTACAGATCTCACCTCCCAACATTGAAATCATCTCTGTAGCGGCCTCTTCCCTCTGAAATGTCTCCCAGTTTCTCATCCCCTTCTCCCATCACTGATGTCACAACTACACACCCTAATGCTGGACACACTGAAAAGGAAAGGCCGTCCTTCTACTTATTTCCTTCGGCCTTTAACTTGGTTCTGCTTTCACCCTTCAAGATCACCTTGATGGAGGTGGGGAAAGCAGGGGCAGGGAAATGGAGACGATTATACTTGAACAACAATAAGAAAAAAACGATCCCCTTGATGACCATGGTGGATTAAAGATGGCAACAAATTCTTTGACACTCTTCCCATCAAGGTGTGATTAATTTCCCCTCCTCAGATCTGGGCTGCCCTGTGACTAGCCAGTTACCAGCACAGAATGGCAGAGGTGACACCGTAAAGGTGATGTTATAAAATGTGACACTACAAATGGGTGGGTGAATGAGGCCCTGGCTTCTGAGCTGACATCACCTGGGGACAACAAACCCCCAGCCAGAGCCACCTGAACACCTCATTTGTTTATGTGCAAGTCAAATCATTATGCCATATCTTACACTTAAACACCGGTGTGTGCCAATTATATCTCAATAAACTGGTAAAAAAAGAAAATACCTTGTTTATTTTATTAACCAGGACAGCGGTCAATTCTCCTTTACTCTGATTGCCTTTGGCAGAAAAACTCTCCCCAACCCCCTCGCCCCTTGTTTTTTACATTTGTTGCTTCCCACTAAAGTTACCTGCCTGGTCCCTGCAGGTGTGTGTTTATGAAGCCAGGGTCCATAGAGTCTCCCTCCCCGAAAAGAAAGAGAACTTAATCAGAAAAAGCTGAGGAAGGCCTCTGACCTGGCTTGGGTAGCTAGGGCCAGAAGGTCGGGGTCTGTTTGCAGAAGAAAGTGAGTAGAGGGGGGGAAATGCTGGGCAGGCAAAAGCTATCACCCCCTTCAGTCGATCGCTACCCTCAGATTCGGTCGCTAATACTAACTGGCTTTCCAAGTACATCATGAGTTTCAGCTACCAAGAGAGTGAGTGGGAAAGGGAGCCGCTAGTATTCCAGAGAGGCAGAGATGGATGTAACTTTCCATAAGGTAATAAGCAGCCTATGGAACGACTGTGCACAGACCCAGTGCCCTCTCCAGTCCAACCTGCAGTAGCCAAAGGGACAAAGCCTTGGGATACAGTCATGGCTGTCCTGTCACCTGTCTCAGCTTGCACAGTAGAATTTTTCTTGGCAATATTTGCCCATTCTGGTGTGATTTATGAGATTCTTGTACTTAACAGCTGCCATTGAAGCTAATATTCCTACTCAGTTCTGTAGTGTTCGTATACCTTCTGTTGTTGAAGATTTGAATGAAATGTGCATATACATTGACTGATGAATTCACTCTGGGGCCATTTTTGTAAAGGCAAGAGTCTTATGCAACCTCTCACAGATGTCTGTGTTAATTTCATGTATAAAAAGCAGGTGATGTACCAACCGGGAGCACAAGAGTTACTACACAAAACTCTCTATGTCATCAAAGCTTTTGTACAGTAAAAGTAGTTTTACAATCTTGGGCTCACAGAATGCCAAAAACTGAAATGTTCACTCAGTCTGCCGCAGGCAAGCTTTTTCATTTGTTGCTAATATTCATGATATTCAGTGACCTTGTGCAAATAGGATATGTTGTTTAGGTATATCTTAGGTCTATGCAGAATTTGGTTTTTTTTGATAATTGCAATTTGTGTAATTTATATAAACTTTGTTAATGCAGAAAGTTTTTTTTGAAAAAGATTTATTTATTTTCAGAGAGAGGGGAAGGGAGGGAGGAAGACAGGGAGAGAAACATCAGTTGGTTGCCTCTCGCACACCCTCAACCAGCCCTGACCGAGAATCGACCTGGCAACCCTTTGGTTCACAGGCCAGCACTCAATCCACTGAGCCACATCAGCCGGGGCTAATGCAGAAACTTTTTACTTCCACAGTCAATTTCAGGGACACTAGAATAAAAATTTTCACTATTTAAAAATAATTACTCAAAAACAAATAACAATTCATTTAATTAATGGTGGGTTTAATAATATTTTAAAATATTAAATATTTAAAAATATTTAATTTCTTTTTTAGTATAAAAAATCATATTTGGAAAAACTGAAGCCTTGCTCTAAGGTTCCACTCAGTCTGTCCTGGGGAAATGTAACAAGACACCAAAGACAGAATTCCTGCTGAACACAGGGTATCATATGTTTCAAAAGAGAAATAGTAAAGTCCTTTCATGTTTCTATTTTGGAATTTTCCTTTTATGACAGTTTCCAGTTTTGTATCCTGTATGCCCAAAGTTTTATACTTGTCCCTGACGAAGAAGGTTTTGGACTCTCATCCCTGAAAACCAAACCCCAAAACTAAAACAAGATAAACAGCCCTGTGTTATCGTCTTGGTACTTCCTAAGGAAATTAAGTTTATACGGCACTTCATAAGGAAGCGTTCAGAAGGGGCTCTGGGCACTACAGGCAGCCCCCCCACCCCCCCGCTTCCTCCCGGGGGGCGTTGTAACTTGCATGCACCTGCTTGATGGGTCCAGCACAGAAATTAGCTGCTGGACACTGTACTAATTATGTCACACACGTTTCATGTCATTCTCTTAATCGTTTTTGAGGTATCCTTGTCCTCCTTTTTTAGGTTCTACAATGGAATATAGAACTGTGAAATGACTACACATTAGAACAAATATGTATGTTAAACTATGTGGACAAGACTTGAAAATCTGGATGATATCACAAGATTGCAATAGTGCTGCGATCAACTCCACTCAGTAAGACAGAGGGAACTTACCCCTCCAGCAAGGCAGAATTAAAAACCAACCCTAAACAAGGCCATGGCCAACTGCAGCATCAACACCTGGCAAATCCAGTACCAAAAGCAACCTTGAGAGAATGAAGATTCAAAGAGTTCCTAAGGGTTTTATGTTTTAAAGCCCAAACATCTTGTAGAAAGAAGTATGGATTCTATTTTTAGGTGGCAGATGATGGCCTTCATTAATTAAAAATCTTTACAAAGTAAAGAGTTTACTACCAAGCCTCTCGTGTTAGTCCCAGCAGTAAGAGAGGGAAGTCATCTGTCATTTCCTCCCAGGTACCGGCCATGAAACCCACGGGCTGGCCAGTGCCACAGCTTAGTGAAGTAAGGAGCCCATTTAATGAGATGGTGTTGATGTTATTTTTGTAACTAGTTCAAAAACTACAAGACTTGGGAAAGAAACATTATTAGGAGGAGGTTCCAGGAGCTACTAAAAATGGTAGAAATGGGTTACACCCTATGGAGAACACGGAGCCAAAAAGCTTCTGCATCTGAAAGCATCTCTTAAGCTGTGGGAGAGGCAGGGCCAGGGAGATTCACTACAGTCTGAATCTGACAGAGGAAATATCCCTAACCGGAAGAGGGCTGCTGGGGCCCCTGACCAGGGCTACAGGGAGTTCTCACCTGCCTGGGCTCCATGCCCACCTCCATCAGTCAGAAGGGGGCGTTACAGCGGGTTCTCCTCTGTCTATGCTGGGGAAGAGCTCTGCCAAGCCAAACTTTTTTTTCAGCGTGCTCATGTTTCTCATTATGAAAGTAACACAAATTAGTGTAAGAAAGTTTAGAAAATAATAATAGAATGAAGAATAAAAGAAATTGCCAACAGTCCCACTACTCAGGTAACATAACCTTCTGATGTGTTTCCTTCCAGTCTTTTTTCTATGCACATAAAATTTTGTGTGATATTAGTTTTGTTTGCTTTATACATCGCTGTGTTTGACCAAAACATTCACTTTGAATACTTCTTTATTTTTGCACTTAAAATCATAATTGTCTCCTTGTGTGGGAATGCAGCTTCCTAGACGTTTTCTAATGGCCGCGTGGATTCTTAATCCAGGGTGGCTCACCCTACAACCCCCCACCAGCTCCTTCCACAGTTGCCGGTTTGTGCTTAGAAAAGGTAGGCTCATTTTATCATAAAGCAGCCTTGGCTGGTAAAGGAAATCTGCTGTCCCCAAAACTCGTAATGCATTTCATTACCTTTGGATCATCATTGTGGAATTATTCACATCACTGCCCTTAATTATCCACCTCACTGCCTTCTTCATTAGCATGGAGGGTAGAACCCAGGCTGGGCTGTATTCTCTTCAGAGCCTCAGTCACTTCTGATTAGTGAGGTACTTAGAAAATGGCCTCAGCTCAAGCAGGCCACTGCCAGTTAGTGTTCTGTACAGGCGAAGCATGTCATTTATATTCTCTCTCTGGGTCAGCAGGAAGGTGATGGGTCAGTGGGGTGGGGGCGGGGAGCGGTGAGAAGCTCACTAAAATGGCCGAGCCAGCTTTTCTCGCCTCTCCCCTTCTCTCTTCCCTCTGCCTTGCCCCTAGAGCGCTCTCTCTTTATCCAGCTTCCTCTCAACAGAAGAAAGCCTGTTGGTTGTGCAAGCTTGCTTGTGAGACAATAGCAACCTACAATCCTGTAATACTTGTCATTCCTCCACCTCCCTCGCCCCCCCCCGCCACTCTGGACGGCCCCTCACAAAAGGCCCCAGTTTGACCCCCAAGGCAGACCAGAGCTGATTCAAAGCAGGTATTTGAATCCATTGAAACAGAGCAAACTAAGGACCACAAGCCCACCACACTCAATTTACTAACCTCTGAGTCAAGCAGAAAGACTAGTTTTTATCTTCTTTACCTTTTTTTTTTTAATGGGAGCCAAGTAAACTAGTACACTCTCAATGCATATACAGTATTTTTAAAGGCTTGAAGCAGGATATAAACACAGCCTCCAAAGTAAGACAGAACCATAACAACCCTCCACCATTATTTACCAGGAGCTCCTGTCAAAAGCTCTTTATTTAGAAATGACACACCTTTGCAAACCACTTAAAAGGAATTCCTGGTAGGTAGGCAATTTTGTTTTCTTAAACACTAGACCTGTAAACGCTATTGCTGAGCGCTGCTTTTTAAAAAGCTGGCACTCTCATAACCTACTGGTTAGCTTCCCATCCACTGTTCAAAAATATGTATGTAAAGTCTGCTGTCCCAGGGCCGGGGCTCGTCTGTCGCTCACTAGCTGGGACAGTCAGAGGCCGTTTCCTCCCTGGTCCCAAGGCGAACAGAGGCTCCTTGTCTGGAAGAAGCCAGCCAGGAAGTGCCTGCCGCTCCAGTGTAAACGTGGACATTCACTTAAGAAGTCAGGCTGTCTAGAGAATGAACTCTGATCACACATGATGGAGCAATTAGGGCCAGGAGCTGGGACAGTGACAAATAGGAAATTGTAGGTAATATCTGAGCTGTAGGCTGCTTCTGGGATGATTATTTGCCTAAAACTTCACCAAGATTATTTGGGGGGACTAAAAGAAGTGACTGATTTGCATGACAGAATATTTGATCTTCAGCAAAAATTCTCTCAACTTTTCTGAATCACCCTTTACTAACAGATACTGCTGAAAAAGACTTCTGTCCTCTTATAGACTACACTTCCTTTGATCCCACTGGGAAATGCATCTTCCAATAGTCCAGCTTATATATGTACAGGCTTGCTTACTCTTGTTTTAAAATTAAACTGCATCTTGGAGTACTTTCAGGTTTATAACAAAATCGAAGGGAAGAGGTTACCCATTTATCTCCCTCATGTGTAGCCTCCCTCATTACCAACATCCCCCACCAGAACGGTACATTTGCCACAATTGATAAACCTGCATTGACACATCATAATCACCCAAAGCCCCAAGTTGACATGAGACTTCACTCTCGGAGTTGCACATTCTACAGGCTTGGAGAACAGTATGATGGCATGGATGCATCACTGCAGTATCATACATGGTATTTTCACCAATCTAACAATCCTCTGTGCTCTGCCCATTCATTTCCACCACCTTTCTTTCACCCCTGCCAACCACTGATCTTCTTACTGTCTCCACAGGTTTTCCAGAATGTCATAGAGTTGGAATCATATGATCCGTAGCCTTTGCCAGATTTGCCTCTGTCACTGAGTAATATACATTTAAGGTTCTTCCAAATTTTTTCATGGTTTGATAGCCCATTTCTTTTTAGCCCTAAATAGTATTCCTCTGTCTGGGTGTACCAAGTTTATCCATTCATCTTGGTTGCTTCCAAGCTTTGGTGATTATGAATAAAGCTGTTATAAATATCTGTGTACAGGTTTTGGTGTGAACATAGGATCTTCAACTCCTTTGCATAAATACCAAGTAGTACAACTGCGAGATCATATGTAGTAAGAGGATGTTTAATTTTGTGAGAAACTGACTCTTTTTTAGCAAATATGTATTAAGTATAAACCGTGTGCTAGGCATTATGTTGAAGAAGAATACAGAAAATATGGCACTGGTCCATGTATTCATTCTCACTTTCTCTTTCACACACACACACACACACACACACACACACACACACTTTATATTCACCCTATCACTCTATCCAGTGTTTGCTAGGTGGCAGTCATGCTTCCTAGTACTTGACACATGTTATCTTTAAATCCTCAGGACCGTTTGCAGTAGAAATCGTTTTCCCCATTTTCTAGATAAAGAAAGTTAGGATCAGAGAGGTTACATAATTTGCCCAAGGTCTTCAACTCACAGGTGGAAAAGTTAGGATGCAAAACAAAGTCAGACTGGTTCCAAAGTCTGTGCTTTTAGCCCCTGGGGGATAGGGCCGCTCCAGCGTTCACTAAACACAGGGGTGGACCCACTAGTCCAGGATCAGGTTTCTGCCGGCCTCACCCACACCCACACCCACACCCACAAGGTCTGGTTTGCCCGATTGGACACCTGAGAACAAAAGGAAAAACAAAGGTGTTGCTACGAAACTTCTTCAGAAAAAAATCACACTTTTATGATTCTAGAATTTTCAAATTCTAGAAGGTTCAAACTGGAAGACACCTTAAAATATCTCTATGCTGAACAACTTCAGAGTCGTCATTAGGAGAATGTCTATAAATGGTATATTCATCTAATGGGACATTGTATAGAATGAACGAGCCACAGGCATCAAAATGGATTAATCTCAACGTGGGAGATTAGCCCTGGTTGGTGTGGCTCAGTTGGTTGGAGCATCGATTCATACACCAGAAGGCTGCAGGTTTGATCCCCAGCTGAGGCACATATGGGAGGCAGCCCGTCAGTATCTCTCTCTCTCTCTCTCTCTCTGTCTCTCTCTCTCCCCCTTCTTCTCTAAAACCAATAAACATATTTAAAATATATATGAGATTAAATTTTAAAAAGCAAATGGAAGAAGGCTAAGAATAGTCATACCATCCATTTCAAGTGTAAAAACAAGGAAAATGATGCAATACATTGTTGGTGGCAGGCATCATCATGATGTAATAAATATACATGGGAATGACAGACCTCAAGAATGAAATAATGATGATTTCTAGGGGTAAAGAGAGAATAGGACTAGGGAAGGGGGTTCATAAGAGGCTTTAAAGATATCTTAAGACATATAAGGAAGCAAATATAGCAAAGTAATAGAAGTTATTAGAGGATGTAGTAGGTACAGACATAATTGTTACATCATTGTATGTGAGTTTCTGTTCAAAATATCTTACTTTTGTAAGCCATCTAGTCCATCTCCCTTATTTTAAAGAAAGAGAGGTCCAGGGAAGTGAAATACTAGCCGCAGATCACATGGCCGAGGAGAGAGCCAATATTAAAACACAGGCTTCCAGGGCTCTGAGCTGTTTCGGTTCTGCCTTTTGATGCCTTCCAGACTTTCTGGGGTTCTTGCTCAGACTTTACAGTTTATAAATCCCGAGGCTGCAGTGTACCAAACGGTCCACCCTCTTCTCCAGGATTTACATTTCTGGGCTCCCAGTTCCCAAAACCCATGACCTAAGAACCATAGACATTTTAATAATTGGAAACCTTGAAACTAGAAGTTAAGAAGACCAAAAAGCCACTAGCCAAGTAAGTAGAATGACCATGAACTGCAATTCTAACAAGTCTGGTTAGCAGCTTCCCTGTTCATATAAACATCCTTGGAAGATCCAAATTAGAACACAGGAGAGAAGGAGGGAGGGGACAGGATGGCAGAAGCGACAACGGGAAAAGCAAACATTGAAATAGCAAATAAAGCGGTAGAAGTCTCGACTGTTCAGTGCAAGTGACCATCAGCTCATCAAAAATAAGTTCCATTTAAAATACTTCAGGGCCAGTGGTCTCCAACCTGGGTGTGCAGAAGGATCGTAGAGGGAACTTTTCCAAAAACAGCCGTGCCTGGGACCCACCCCACCAAATTCCAGTCAATTGTTGTGAATTTGGGTGTTAAGTAGTAAAATTCAGCTATTGAACAACACATAATTTCAAGAAGTTCTTTACTCTCCAGTGGAATCTGGTATAAAGATTGTGCTGTGTGTGCATGCATTTTGTGCACATGTGTGTACATGTATGTGTGTATATGTGTGTGTTTGACTCAGCTTGGCCTCTTTAGCCCAGACTCCCAGAATTCCTGCCCAGGACTCACTTCCTGGGGCTCCTCCTGCCTGGAAGAAAAGTCCAGACAATGTGTACTCTTTCTCACTAATTTAACATGAAAAATGAGTAAAGCTCTTAACTCCAAGTTGTCTTGAGCAGCAGCATTACTAGACATTAAGAATGACCAATTTAAAAACTCTGATGCAGGGTGTGCAGAACAGATTGGCCAACCCTCACATCCACGACCCAAGGGTTTGGGCACCCCATTTCCATACCTCTGACATAAGATCTACACACATTTCAAAACCTGGAGGCCTGGAACAGCAGTTAATAGGCGTCAAGATTCACTAGCCAAATGGATGAACTAATAAAAAGCTACAGAATATCTACAATTTACGGAAGTGGCCGATGAGTTCTATGATTTTTTTCTGAACTTCGACTATAGTAATAAGAGTTGTCATTTATCATGTACCTCTTCTGCCTGTCAGCGCTAAACAGCTAAGACTGCAGCCATTTTACAGATGAAAAAACTAAAGTCATTAGTTTTTAATTTGCTCCAAATCACTTAGTTGATAAATGAGGGACTTAACGTACGCCTGTGTGGTTCACAGAGCCTTCATTTTACAAGTTGTGTAGTAGTATCTTTCATGATTCACACACACACACACAGTTGGAGTTTTCTTTTTAACTACCTCTTCCAGTTTATTTTAATTTAAAAAATCCCAGAAACCATAAAATTTATTAAAATGGGAATAATATAGGGTAAATTACATTAAAATGTCCCTGACAAAATCTCTGAAATGTATTTCTGCAAAACAAGTCAAATTTTCCCATTTGTGATTCCAGTGATATGTACTTATAAAATGTTTTGACCTCAAGAAAAAATATGTAGTTCCAAACTGAAATGTCCTTCATCCCTGAAATGTGTTGCCCTTTGTCAGCCAGCAGGAGACCATGCTCAGCCTGCAAGAGGATGAAGCTTGAAGTGCCCTTAATATCCTAGAGCCTGCCTACGTCCATCCAGACCCCTGAGGGCCTGATCCCCAAAGTCCATTTCTTGCCTTGGAGTGATTACCTATGGCTCTTGCTAGTTTAATATGAAATACATGAGCAGATCTATCAAAGAGGGAGGACATTTGTGATGCTTCCAGTTCTCCAGGCCATCGGGGTCAACTCCAGCCCAGATCACCTGCCAGGGTGCTGGTGGCTTGAGGTCCTTCTGGGACATGCAGATCACTCGGATGAGCGTCAGGTCGTCTGCAGAGAAGCTCTAATACAAACCACTCCCAGGATCTCGGGAGTTGTGAAGTCCAGGGCTCCTCCCACAGCAAAGGAATCAAACCTCTTTGTTCTGCTCCTGGAATCCTCGCAAGGCATGCCATTGTGCAGGAGACCTTTCTCCACCAAATTAAACACGTATAGATGTGTTTTTGTTTTTTTAAACATGGAGAATTAAGAAAAAGTTCCTTACACAAATAAAGGATCTTTTTTCTAAAGTATATTTTAGTGATTATGCTATTATAGTGGTCCCATTTTTTTCTCCCCTTTATTCCCCTCCCCTCTGCATGCCCCCTTTGACCAGCGTTCCCCCACCTTAGTTCATGTCCATTGGTCATACATATAAGTTCTTTGGCTTCTCCATTGCCTATACTATTCTTAACCTCTCCCTGTCTGTTTTGTACCTACTATTCATGCTTCTTATTCCTTGGGCCTTTTCCCCCATTCTCTCCCCTCCCCCTCCCTGCTGATAACCTTCCCTGTGATCTCCATTTCTGTCATTCTGTTCCTGTTTTAGTTGTTTGCTTAGTTGATTTTTGTTTTCTTTTAAGATATTATTTATTTATTTTTAGACAGAGGGAAAGGGAGGGAGAAAGAGAGGGAGAGAAACATCAATGTGTGGTTGCCTCTCACGTGCCTCCTACTGGGCCCTGGCCCGCAACCTAGGCATGTGTCCTGACTAGGAATCAAACCTTTGACTTTTTGGTTTGCAGGCTGGTGCTCACTCCACTGAACCACACCAGCCAGAGTTGTTTTTGTTTTTCTTTTTAGGTTCAGTTGTTGATAGTTGTGAGTTTGTTGTCATTTTACTCTTCATATTTTTTATCTTCTTTTTTTTTAGATAAGTTTCTTTAACATTTCATATAATAAGAGCTTGGTGGTAATGGACTCCTTTAACTTTACCTTATTTGGGAAGTACTTTATCCACCTTTCCATTCTAAATGATAGCTTTGCTGGATAGAGTAATCTTGGATGTAGGTCCTTGCCTTTCATGACTTCAAATGCTTCTTTCCAGGCCCTTCTTGCCTGCAAGGTTTCTTTTGAGAAATCAGCTGATCATCTTATGGGAACTCCTTTGTAGGTATCTGTCTCCTTTTCTCTTGCTGCCTTTAAGATTTTCTCTTTATCTTTAATCTCAGATAATTTAATTATGCTGTGTTCTTCCTTGGGTCCAACTTCTTTGGGACTCTCTGAGCTTCCTGGAAATCTACTTCCTTTGCCAGATTGGGGAAGTTCTCCTTCATTATTTGTTCAAATAAGTTTTCAATTTCTTTCTCTTCCTCTTCTCCTTCTGGTACCCCTATGATTTGGATGTTGGAACATTTAAAGACATCCTGAAAGTTCCTAAGCCTCTCCTCATTTTTTTTAATTCTTTTTCTTCATTGTGTTCTGGTTGAAAGTTTCTTTTTTTCTTCTGGTCCACACCATTGATTTGAATCTCGGTTTTCTTCCCATCACTGTTGGTTCACTGTACATTTTCCTTTATTTCACTTAGTGTAGCCTTCATTTGTTCATCTAATTTGTGACCAAATTCAACCAATTCTATGAGCATCCTGATTATCAGTGTTTTGAACTGTGATAGGTTGGCTATCTCTTCGTTGCTTAGTTGTATTTTTTCTGGAGCTTTGATCTGTTCTTTCATTTGGGCCATTTTTGTTGTCTTGGTGTGCCTGTTACATAGTAAGGGGCGGAGCCTTAGGTGTTCACCAGGGCGGGGCAGCCACGTTGCTGCGTTGTGACGCTATTTGTGGGGGAGGGGTCCGAGAGGGAACAATGGCGCTTGCTCCGCTCTCTGCCGGTTTTTAGTCACTTTCCCCACTATCCCCAGTCAAATTGGGCCCTTCTGGTGCTGGTTCCTGTGTGGGAGAGCTTGTGTATGTTCTGGGACCCTGTGGGTCTCTCCAACGAGCTGTACTGTGAGGCCAGGAGTTTCTCCCGCTGCCGCCGCCTCAACCCCCACAGGAGTTTTCAATCAGAGGCTTCGAGGCTTTATTTCCCCGCTGGAACCCTGGGTTATGGGTCTATCTCGCTCCCCAGTTGTTCCTCCTGGTCTATCTGCACATGGGTGTGGAACGGCCCAGTCTGCCAGCAGCCACCTCACCCGGTACACCAGCCGCGCCGTGCCCACCCCAGTCCGCCAGCTGCCGCCTCTCCATGAGTCCTCTCCACCCAGCTGCCCGTCTCCACCCCTCCTACCGGTTTGGGTGAGTGTTTTAACAACTTTAACACCTTGGTTGTCGGACTTCCATATGGTTCAATTTTCTGTCAGTTCTGGTTGTTTTTGTTTTAAAATTTGTTGTTGTCCTTCTTTTGGTTGTGCGAGGAGGGACAGTGTATCTACCTATGCCTCCATCTTGGCCAGAAGTCTCTATTTTTCTTTATTTCACTTTGCATAGCCTTCACTTTTTCCTCTATATTGCGACCATACTCAACCACCACTGTGGGCATCCTGATTACCAGTGTTTTGAATGATGCGTCGGATAAGTTGGCTATCTCTTCATTGCTTAGTTCTTTTTCTGGAGTTTTGACCTGTTCTTTCATTTGGGCCATATTTGTTTGTCTCACTGCAGCTGTTATGTTGTAAGAAGCAGAGCCTTAGGTATTCGCCAGGGTGGGGCAATCCACACAGCTGTGTTGTGGTGCTGTCTGTGGGGGAGGGGTCCAAGTGGAAAAAATGTCACTTGACTCTTGGCTTTCAGTCACTTCCCCAGCTACCTACAAACAAACTGGACCCTTCTGGTGCTGATTCCCCAGGTGGGTGGGTGGGCTTTTGTACATCCTAGGACCCCATGGGTCTCTGCAATGAACTCTCCTGTGAGTCTGGGAGTTTCTCTCACTACTGCAACCCTCACAGATTTTATAGCCAGAGGTTTTGAGGCTTTGTTTCTCCACACTGGAACCCTGGGTTGTGTGGTCTGTTTCACTCCCCAGTTGTTCCTCCAGGTTTATCCACATGCAAATAAGGGACCACCCTCCAGCCACCGCCCTGCCCCATGTCCTCTCTGCCCCAGCTGCCCATCTCTGCCCCTCCTACCAGTCTGGATGAATATTTCTTCTTTAATTCCTTGGTTGTCAGACCTCCATATAGTTTGATCTTCTGGCAGTTCTCGTTGCTTTTTGTTTTTAAATTTGTTGTTGTCGTCCTTCTTTTGGTTGTGTGAGGAGACAAAGTGTATCTGCCTATGCCTCTATCTTGGCTGGAAGTCCGAAAGATCTTAATTAGCATTATAATGTCACCTGAATAAAGCCTCCTTCTAATAAGCAAAATTTTGAGTCTTCAGTATGTTATAAAGTTGTATTTTTAAAAAATGTTCCCTGTACTTTTCCACTGAGATCCCATCAGCCATGGAAGCATATGGTCTCTGTCTCGTCATAAGTAGAGAGAGCAAATAGAATGTACCAGAGATCATAGAGATCTAGACACAATAGTTGTTCAGTGAGTGCTTTGTTGATTTATTGAGTGGTGGTCTGAAGTACATGCTCTGCCATCCTTGATTCATCATTTATGTTGAGTTTATGGCATTTAGTATTTCACAATGGTGACCCTCAACCAGAGATTCATTGCCCTCTCTCCTCAGTTACTATTATCTTGCCAAGATGAGTCTGTTCTACACTGAATTAAATAATGCAGCAATTAAAGTGGGGGGGAAAGTCCTAAAAAAACACAAAAGTAACAATCACAAAAAACTCCAGGAATAAGCAATACTTCAACAAACAGTCTGTTCATACTTGAAAAAAAATAACTAAGGTCTAACTCTCACCCCCAAATCACCACAGCTTACAATAACAGTCACTTAGAAGGACCACAAAATTACTGATGTTGAACTGCTCTGGCCTTGGGCTTCATCTACTCCCATCTCCTATCAACAACATCCTCTTTGAACCAGTGAGGTACCAGTGTGGGGTTACTTCTGAGTCATACTAGTGGGGAAAGTGCCCCCAGTTGAGCTCTGTGGTGACCACAGGAGAATTACTGTTTCCTCCACATGAGGTCTTGATGAAGCTTCAGGAAACGTCACTGAAACCGTTGCCAGATACCTTGAATGTTGTGGCTTCTGATGGCTCTGACGTAGCCAGGCTTGTTGGGAAAAAATAATTTTGTTTTTAAATTGCTTACAATTTTTTTTGTCAATTATACCTCAGTAAAGCTGGGGGAAAATAAAGTCACACAACATTTTTTTTTAAAAGCAAACACTTGATTCAAACTTGTGCATAATTGACTTAGCACTAGATATTTTTCTTATCACTAATTCAAAAAACAATGAAATGTATAGAATGGTGGTTAGTGTAATGAACAGTGGCTCAATTTAAATCATCATAAATTAGGATGCATCAAACTAAGACACTGTCAGACTGCCACAAAAAGTATAGTGACAAATAGAAAAGCAGAACATTAAAGTTTTATTTACAACATAATTAAAATTTAAATGGAATGAATGTAGAGATTATAGTATTCAAAGGATTTCCTTTAGTCAGCATGATAAGGCCACACCAGTCATGACTTTAATTCTAAACTTGACCTGTGAGGCCTAGGATTTCAGTTGGAGTGGCAGAACCAGCTTGGTTCTTACTCCCAAGAATAAAATTTTTCACATGAGTTACCTGAGCATATGCACTCATTTAAAAACAGTTTTGGATGTCAGTAAAATTGTTAAAGTAAGAGGATGGGGGAAAAGTTAATGCATCTTTATTTTAAAATTTTTGGAAAATTTAGAATAACAGAATAGAGCAATGGTTGGCAAACATGGTCTGAAGGCCAAATCTGGCCTGCCAAATGCTCCTATACAGCACACAAGCTATGAATGGATTTTGCATTTTCAAGTGGTGTGGGAGAAAAAAATCAAAAGAAGAATAATATTTTATAATATATGAAATGACATGAAATTCAAATTTCAGTGGCAATAAATAAAGTTTTATTGGAACCCAGCTGTGTCATTCATTTACGTATTGTCTATGACTGCTTTTGCACTATTGTATAGGGTGGAGCTGGTGCAACAGAGACTGTACGGCCCGCAAAGCATAAAATAGTTACTATCTGGCACTTTAAAGAAAAGGTTGCCAAGTCCTGGAATAAAGAAAGAAAAAAAACACTGAGTTCCACTTCCCTAAAGCAACTTT
>VMDR010011771.1:0-25730 GCA_007922815.1 Macrotus californicus
AAAAATGAAACAAATCTTACGCAAGCTTAAGTACTTTGGAGGAGCAACAGAAAAGAAATACAAATGATGAGGTTGATTGACAGCATAAACATGTGTAGGTTTAAAATGTCATAAATAAAGTACCAGAGGGAAAATACTTTAAGTGAATAAAATGAGGAGCTCAAATCAATTAGAAAAACATGATGAGCACTTCAGTAAAAAATAGACTAGACGTGATTAAAATTCATAGTGGATGAAATATAAAAATTTGAAAACATAAGATAGAATCATCTGAAGGAAATAATTTTAAATCTGAGCATATTGGTATATTTGTCTTGATTAGAGGAAAATGCTTAAATTATGCTTTTAATCTATAACATTGATTACCAGATAGCTATGTAAAATGATGCTTACAAAAAGTTAATATTTTTTTAATCCTCACCTGAGGACATGCTTATTGATTTTAGAAAGAGTGGAAGGGAGGGAAGGAGAGAAACATAAATGTGAGAAAGAAACATCGATTGGTTGCCTCTTGCACATGCCCCAACTGGGACCGAACCTGCAACCCAGGCAGATGCCCTGACCAGATATCGAACTCGTAACCTTTTGGTTTATGGGACACTGCTCCAACCAACTGAGTCACACAGGCCAGGGTGAAATCTATAATTTTCTAAAATGGATTATAGAGGAAGGGAGAGAGAGAGAAAGAAACACTGATTTGTTGTTCCATTTATTTATGTATTCATTGGTTGATTCTTTATGTGCCATGACCAGAGATCGAACCTTCAACCTTAGCATATTGAGACAATGCTCTAACCAACCAATCTGTCTGACCAGGGCTAAGAAGTTCACAAATCTGCTACTTGTGTTAAGTGGCTAGAACAGTGCCCGGCACTTGGCAATCAGTGAATATATGTATGAATACTTGTATATGTATATTGTAAATAGCCAGTTGACCAATTCCTCTAATTTATAAAGGTCTCTGACACATCAGTAGTTACTCACCAAGGAAAATTAAACAGTCAGTAAACGTGGAAGGAAGTTCACTTTAATAAATAAATGAAAATTAAGGTGACAGTCAACATTCTACTCTTAGAACACACACACACACACACACACACACACACACCACCACCACCACCACCACCACCCCCACCCCCACCCCCCACCCCCGCCCTCCCTGGAGCAGCACAGTTTGATGCCCAGTGTGGTGGGTGCAGACCGTTGTTAGGAGTACTTACAAGTACACAAAGATGGAGGTATTTCTGTTTGTTGTGATACGTGTGTGTCAAGAAGAAACCTTAGTAATTAATGTATACAAGCTTATTTTGACCTTTTTGAGTATGTATATTTAAAAAGAAAGCCACTCGTGCTTTATATTCATACTTAAAAGGCAATTCTGTACATTCAGTGGTTATTTATGTGGGATAGTAGATTACCATCTTAATGGAAGTTATATAAAATTTTAATAAATTCTTGATTTATAATAGCCAGAACTGATTGAATTACAGATATTAAAAGCTATGTTCTACCCCAAAATGGAAATATATAGCAAATTGAATTCCTGATAGTAGTCCTATTTTGTTAATAATTTAAAATTGTGTGTCATTATTTTCTTTACACATTCCTGAAAGATATTTCTGTAAATGGCACATGTTTTCTTCAAAAGAAAGAATGATGATTTTGACAGTTAGACAAAAAATAATCTTCAGAATTGCTAGTCAAAAATAAAAAATCTACAGTGGGACATGAATAAAAGGTGAACAAGTTCTAAACACAAAGTAAACGGATAGAAAACTCTTTTGGATTTAGCAGTTATTCTAGAACCACACCACTTCTGATAAAAATGAGGTCAACTGGTCCTGGCTGGTGTGGCTCAGGGGATTGAATGCCAGCCTTCGATCCAAAGGGTCGCGTGTTTGATTCCCAGTCAGGGCACATGCCTGGGTTGCGAGCCAGGTCCCCAGTAGGGGGTGTGCGAGAGGCAACCACACATTGATATTTCTCTCCCTCTCTTCCCCTCTGTCTAAAAGTAAATAAATAGAATCTTTTTAAAAAATAAAAATAAATTTTAAAAAATGAGGTTGATTGCTCTGAACTGAAATTCTGAGTTGAAGCTTTATAGGAATTTGTCAGTATTTCTGCTTTTTTATCCAGATCAACTTTAAAATTTGACAAATAAAAATATTTGTTGTCACTTCAAACTGGTAGTGGGAGGGACCTAAATGTTCAGCAGTTAGGAAATGGTTAAGAAAAATTTATTGATTAATCCAATGGATTTTAATGTTAAATATATGGATTATTTATTTACATAGAAAAGCTCATAAAATTAATCAAAAGCAAATAAAAAATGATTCTTGTATAAATGTAATTTTGAAATAATTTTAGAATTCAAGAAACTGTTGAAACATTCTTGAGTATTTTATTTCAGTTGTGGATTTCTTCCTGGTAAAGCTGATTATATAATTTTTAAAAGGATCAAGTAGACTAAAATATATAATACTACATAGTAGCACAAGAGATTCTAAATTTTAGACCTGGTCTAATATATTAATCATAGAACATGTTAGAGCCGATCTACATATGGTTTACTAATGTGTTATCATTGTACCCTGTATCTTTTTTTGATAAAGGCATCATCTCTTTCGACATATAAAATAGCAGACCAAGATTTTTCTTATTTTTTTCCTGATGATCCACCCACCTTTATCTTCAGTCCTGCTAACAGGAGAAGAGGGAGACCTCCCAAACGAGTATCTATCAGTCAGGTAAGTAGAAAAGAGATAAAAACTGCCTTATAGCTCTGAATAAAACTCTTCAAAGGTAAGAGTAGTGTTTGGCTCCCCCACCTCCATAGCCTGTAGGAAGGAACACGTTCCTTCACACACACAAAAAACGTGTGTCCTGTGTGGTGATAGCTAGTCAGCAGGGAGGCTTGTAGGAACTTCATGTGAATTAGACACGGCTCTCATGCCACAGGGTTTATTCCACCCTGGAAGCAAGCATGTAAGCAATTACTAAAATGTAAACCAGGATGAAGTTGAGGGAAGAAATGATGGTGTTGAAACATTAGGCATATTTAAAATATAGGGATAATAAAGCAGGTTAAAGACATTATTTTCACAAGAAATAAAGTAGAAATAAACTTTCAACATTGTTTAATTGGCCACAGAATATTTCTGATATTTCTTTTCTCTACCTTTTACATATTTGATGTCTACACCATCTAGTTTATAAGGACCTTTTTTGTTTTTCTAATACATATTTTTTAAGTCTCTCTTTATAGGTAACCAGTTGTTTTCTCCTAGAAGGTTTTTGTACTAATTTGTAGACTGTAGAATTAACTCATATTCCGCGTGTTACTATGAGTACAGTTATTAAAAGTTCAGTTATAAGTCAGACAGAAAAGGACAAAAACTGTATGATTTTACTCATGTGGAATATAAAACAAAGTAACAGATGAACTAACGAAACAAAAAGAAAACCTAGATTCAGTTACCAGAATGGTGGTTACCAGTGGGGAAGCAGGTGAGGAGAGGGCAGATTGGGTAAAGGGGGTCAGAGTCAAATACATGGCAATGGAAGGGAAGAAGACTTTGGGCAGTGAAAGTTCAGTTATGACTTAGACTAAAACCTCGTGTTTGTATAAAGAAAATATAACTGAGGAAGGCTATTAAAGTGTTTGTTTTTTATTCTTACTGTAAAAACAAGGCAGACCATCAGTTTGTAAAACTTGTGGTTCTACAACCTTAGTTTCTTGGTTTGTTTTTAGGAGGACAGCGTTGTGAATAAACAGACTATTACAAGTCATAGGAATAAAGCTACTAAAGAAAGAGATAAACTTTTGAAACAAGAAGAAATTAAGACACTGGGTAAGTTTAAACAGTTTCTCCAAAAACTGTTTAGATACAGGAAAGAATATTTCTTTGGGCCCAAGTGGGGGATGTTTCTAAAATGGCATATTTCTGGATTTTTTAAAAAGCATTGATCAGTTTTTTTCCTTGAGGTATTTCTATTGATTTTTATGATAAATGAAACCTCTGCTTATCTCTTAAAACTATTTCAGGGTAGCATGTACCTTGCTATACCTTAGCATATGTAGCATAACCAACCCATGTTAAACTGACCTAATGTTAGATTAAGCACAATTTGGAGTTTCTAGAGCTTGCATACTATTTGGGACCATTTTGTTTAATTCACACAGCCTTATAAAACATGGCTTCCCAAATTTGACTGTGCATATGAATCACTTAGGAACAATATTAAGAATGAATATTCTGCCCTGGCCGGTGTGGCTCAGTTGGTTGGAGCCTCGTTCCAGACACGAAAGTTTGCAGGTCTGATTCCCGGTTGGGGCGTATACCTAGGTCGCTGGTTTCATCCTGGTCCTGGGGTGTTCGACCCCCCACTCCAGGTGCTTGCGGAAGGCAACCAGTCGATGCTTCTTTCTTCTTTACTCTCTCCCTACCTGTGTTTCTAAAAGCAATGAAAAAATATCCTCAGGTGAGGATAAAAAAAGAAAATAAAAGGACCCTGGTTGGGTGGCTCAGTTGATTAGAACCTCATCCAGTGCACCAAAAGGTTGCAGGTTCAATCCCCAATCAAGGCACATACTTGGGTTGCTGGCTTGGTCCCTGGTGAGGGCGCATATGGGAAGCAACCGATTAGTGTTTCTCAGATTAGTATTACTCTCTCACTCTCTCTCTTCCCCCCTCCCTTCCTCTCCCTCTAAAATCAAAAACATATCTTCAGTAAGGATTTAAAAAAAAAATGAAGATTCTAAATGAGTTGGTCTGGGTGAGAGAAGAGATTCTGCATTTCTAAGGTGACGACCTGGCTGCTGGTCTTAGGACCACGTTTTGAGTAGCAGGGCTTCAGAGGCGGGTAAATGTCTGTCCCACTGCAGTATTTGTCGGAAACCCAGCCCACTTTGTTTCCAGATTTCGATCCTGCTGGCTCCCTCCAGGAATTTACAACCCCTGTGAATCTTTGCTGATCTCCTTTAACCTTAGATTGTTTCAGGATTCTTTTGTTACATTACAAAACGTGTTGTTTTCTGTCTGTGTACGGTTCTAAATTTGACCTTCTCCACAGCTTTTGAAAAGGCTAAATTGAAAAGAGAAAAAGCAGATGCCCTAGAAGCAAAGAAAAAAGAAAAGGAAGATAAAGAGAAAAAGAAGGAGGAATTAAAGAAAATTGTTGAAGAAGAGAGACTAAAGAAGAAAGAAGAAAAAGAAAGACTTAAAATGGAAAGAGAAAAGGTATTCATTTAAATATATTAGTTGTGCTCTCTACATAGAGTCAATATAGTACTTTACACATTCAAATTCATGGTTAATTTTCAAGTGCTTTTACCATTTTCATTCACATTTATAGTTGTGCATAGAGCATTGATAAGCTATTGATTTATCTCCCTTTTGCTTTGAGATATTTAATGATTTTTTTAAGGTTCAATATATACATACATGCCTTTACACCTCAAAGCTTCTTTTAGAATGTAATTCTAAAATTTTCTTCATCTTTCAGACTTCCAGATTTAGGGAAAGTGATATGCATAAACCTTTAAAAGTAAAATACATAGTTACAAAAATACAGTAAAATCTGTGACTAAGAAGAATTATTACAGAGTTGTTATTCTCCTTAAAGAGTAAGGTATCTGATTAAAAGAACATTTCAGCAAGTCTTTATTATAATCTTTCGTGGTAAATATTTCATAGAGAATTCTTTAGCTGGTTTTTTTCCACAGACAGTCATTATCATGGACTTTCTGAGATATTCGCCAGCAGCCTTAGGTGTTCCAGGCAGTGCTAGTTTGCGCTGCCTGAATTTCCTGAGCTGTTTCACAGAGGCCGTAGCAGTGGGGCGTGGAGCGCCTGCTACATGCTCATGCCCGTGTAAGAGAGCTGAAGGACGCTGGTAATGTAAATGGCAGCATTTAAAGAGAGCATTGTTAACACTTCGATTGATTTATTTCTCATCTTTATTCTGGACCTCAAAGAAATAGAGCATTTATAATCTTGTATACTTTTTGTTTAACATAAGTATTTTTTCATGTTATTAAATGAAATAAGGTAGAATTTTCAGTGACTGCTTACTAGTTAATCAAATAGATGTAGCTAAGTGCTTTATAATTTTTTACCTGTGAGTAATGATATTCTGTTCAAATTTGTGAATAAGTTTCCTGGTTTTGGATTATGTCCCTGAATAAATCTGTAGAAGTAGAATACTAGGCCAAAGGGTAAGAACAGTTTTAAAACTTTCTGTATATGCACATGAGTATTTGTTCACCAATCATGTGCTTATTTACACTCTTAGCAAAAGTGAATGAGAATGCTATTCCTCCTACACCCTGTAAAAATTATGTTGGAGTCGGGGGATGGCCTATTTCAGCAGACTACTCAAAGCACATTAATTAGTTCTGTAGTCATCTAGTCATTTTTATGTTGAATATTTGATAAGTGCACATCTGTTTACCTTTGGTGTTTCTAAATTTCAAAGAACGAATCTTAACATAATTAAACATTTATTGCAAAAAATCATAATAAAATATTTTGTTTATACTTTTTATTAGAGACATTTCAGGGTCAATATTTACCTTGCAGTTTCAAATATCAGAACCAAGAAGTAAGGGTTTCAAAAGACTGAGAGAGCCAGAGAAATGGCCTGGGTTAAAAAGAAAGACGCTCACCAGCTGTATTCTAGTACTGCGTTTACTTGCTGCTTGTTGGTCGGATTTAATGAATCTTGAAAATGACGAGTGCAATGCAAATATAAGGGAGGTTTTGTTTTAGGTTCTCTAATAATTTGTTACCTACACTGTCAGGATACTAATTGATTTGAAGTATGGGGAGAGCTGCTACAGGCGGAGTTAAACTGAATTAGTATTTACCCAAGAACTGCCAAGTCGGACACTTCCCATCTTTGTAGCAGCTGGGTCAGGCAGGCATTGTCCTGATCAGTGGTCCTAACACTTCCGAGTGCATCCACATCACCAGAAAGGCTTCTGAAGACATCAGCTGTTGGGTCCAACGCCAGGGTTCCTGATTCAGTAGATCTGGGGTAGGGCTCCCATATTTGTATTTTCTTTTTTACAAGTTCCCAGGTGATGCTGATACTGCCTCATAAATTTTTCATAAGAATTGTTTTTAAAGAATTTATTTATTTATTTTTAGAGATGGGGGAAGGAAGGGAGAAAGAGAGGGAGAGAAACGTCGATCAGCTTTCTCTCACACACCCTCAACTGGGGACCTGGCCTGCAACCCTGGCATGTGCCCTGAGTGGGAATCAAACCAGCAACCTTTCAATTCGCAGGCCAGCACTCCATCCACTGAGCCACATCAGCCAGGACTCTGTTTTTAAGAATTTTTATTAACCTTTTGTTTTAGGAACGAGAGAAATTACGTGAAGAAAAGCGAAAATATATGGAACACTTAAAACAGTGGAGTAAACCTAGAGAAGATATGGAATGTGATGATCTTAAGGTATAAGTTTGTTATGTGGTGTTTTCACACGCCCATATTCTGTGTGTCTATGTGGCTTTGCTGATGAAATCTTTCTTTTTAATAGCGGCCTCTTCATATTTAACTGAAAGGAAATAGCCAGTTAAGCAAATGTATATTTAGACTTTCAAGATAGCATTTCCTAACAAGCTTTAATAATGAATTTTATTCTGCATAAATAATTGGTCATTTATGTGATCCTTGATAATCCAATAACCACAGGGGGCCAGGCATGCATTTAGCTTGGTTACTAGGTAAAGATTTCTTCCCATCTCCAGAAAATCAAAATATTCAAGCCAGGCTCATTCGGCTGTATTTATAAGGAAGGATTTCTAAGTCAGTAGGTGGCAGATTAACTCTGTTCCATTGAAGATAAATTGGCACAACTGTCTTGACCCCAGAATCTAGGTTAAAATTCCCTCTTTGCCAGGAAATGCAGTTAGAAATACACTTCAGCCTAAAGTTATAGTCTTAATTTAATGAAGGAAAAAACCCTTAGAGACTGTGGTTTTAGTAAAGTTGGAATGAGGCCAGAACATCCATAATTTTAAAAGTTCTTTTTTTTTTAAAGATTTTATTACTTTATTGTTGTTCATTTACAATTGTCTGCGTTCCCCCCCCCCACCCCCCTATCCCAGCCAATCCTACCTCCCTCCCTTGCTCCCACCCTCCCCCATGGTTATGTCCATGTGCCCTTTATAGTGGTTCCTGAAGGTGACTGTAGTAACATTCAGGGTTGGGAACCACTAGTCTACATGAAATAACTCTTATTAGGCAGAGAGTATATCATAATCTACCTTTTACAATTTCCTATACTTGGCTCAAATAGGTCCATACATTGTTTAATCTTGCAGGAACTTCCAGAACCAACTCCAGTGAAAACTAGACTACCTCCTGAAATCTTTGGTGATGCTCTGATGGTTTTAGAGTTCCTTAATGCATTTGGAGAACTTTTTGATCTTCAAGATGAATTTCCTGAGGGAGTAACCCTAGGCAAGTACTATTGCTGTGTTGTAGTTCACCCTCAAATGAGTGGCTTAAAAGAACAAATTATTATCTCTCAAAGTTCTGGGGAGCCATTGGACCTAGCTCTCTAGTCCTCTCTTGGGTCTCATGTGGTTAGTCGGACAGTGGCTAGAACTGGAGTCCTCTGAAGGCTTACCTGGCTGCATGTTTAGGTTGGCCTGCTCCATCAGCGTAGCCTACACTTCTTATGTGTCAGGAAACAGAAACTGCCAGCCTTCTTAAAAACTGGGCCTGGAACTGACAGGCCTTATTTCTGCCGTATTCCATTCGTGAGGCCTGCTGAGATTCAAGGGAGTAAAAGAATGGAGTCCATTTCTTGAGAATAGCCTGGTAGATAAGAACAGGGAGGGAAGGAATTGACATCAGGTGTATTTGGAGATAAGCTGATGCCCGCCTTTAATTTGTGATCCTGTTCTGCCTCTGTACTTAATACTTTTACTTTGTATACATATTTTTAAGAACTTAGTATGAAGAGAAGAACTTTGGATCGCATTTTGGATCTTAAGCTGTCAAATAGTAAAATAATTTCTTAAGATCCAAGCAAAGACCCTCAAAGACAGAATTGTAATGTCATTTTTATTTTAATAAAAGTCTGTTCTTCAGGAGGGCTTTTACATTCCTTCAGATTTTCTTTATGAGGTAGGTAAGGTAAGAATCTTTGTGCCTTACAGATCAAGAGGGTCTAAACAATGCTGATTTAAGTAAGATGAATTAGATAAGAAACGTGACTTCCATGCGATGTTAGGGTTACACCTGCTGCTGCTGATTGCATCTCCTATGCACTGTTTGGAACAAGTAATGTCCCCCATAGCTTTTAAGAACATGGGGCAACAATAACAAATCTTTACATTGTTATTCAAATTAGAAAATCCTAATTAGAATAAAATTGTAATTTTAAAGATGTGCCTTAACTTGCACCTCAAATTTCAACTTAGATGAAATAGCATTGATCTACTGAGTCTAATTTGGCTTTCTTGAATGCAGTGATTTTGGGTTGTGATGGTATTGGAATTTATTGTAATTGTTATAATTGTTTTCTGATTTTGCCTGAGATAATACTTTGCTCTACTTTGATAAATGGTCACTTAAGAAAATAGTTCCATGGGCTGTCATTGATTGACATGTTTATTATTCCATTGGAGTTGGTTTTTTTTTTTTCTCAGTACATGAACAGAACTTTAAATTCATTTTAAACATTTTCTTCACAGAAATGTTAGAGGAAGCTCTTGTAGGAAATGACAGTGAAGGCCCGCTATGTGAATTGCTTTTTTTCTTCCTGACTGCCATCTTCCAGGCGATAGCTGAAGAGGAAGAGGAAGTAGCCAAAGACCAAATAACCGATGCTGACACCAAAGGTCAGAATTCGTATTATTGCCGATTGATGGTGGCTTCGTACTGACACTCATTTTTGAAGGTTGTTTAAAAATGAACTTTGCTCTTACGGTTATAAAATGTAGTTGTTCAAATCACCAAATTCTTGAGTCATATACTAGGAACACATTACCAGTTGTTTGATAAAAACGTTTTGTTTTAGTGTATCCTGTTTCTGATGACCTTAAAAATATTTCCTACCCAGTCTGTCTTGATTTTTATTCCTTTAGAATTCTCCTGTGATGTAGTAGCGTTACAGATTTCATTGACTAGTATCTGTAATTCCAAGAGATTTTGCTAAGTAGCACTGATTTTTTTTTTTTTTTGTCTCCACCTAAGGAAATACTTTAATTGTTGGTTTTAATGCTTTAAATTGTAAATACTACTGCTGGTTTCATTTTACATCTGACAGTTTTTAAATCAGAGTTACGTAAAATTTAATTTTTTTATTTTGCTATTTAGTTTGAACTAGAAATTTTGCTCTTTAAATTCTATGTACTTAAGTATCTAGAGTCAGTGTGTGGTACATATTAATGTAGGAATAATTCTTGGATAAACCCTTTTTTATTTTTAAAAGAGAGTATGTTCACTATTTTGTTTAGTATTTACCTCAGAGGAATTGTTAAGCTTTTTTATTAAGAGATTGAATTGGGTTCCTAAATAATACTCTTGGTGAATTTGACCACCTATGAGATTTAGGATCAGAAGCTTTACTCAACAATACTTTAGTGCATTGCATAAAAATTCACAATAAGAAATAACTATTGGGAGACCTCTTAATAGCAGAATCTTGGTACAAAAATGTAGGGTGTTCCTCCATTCAAATACTGTTATTGGCCTTAGATAATTTGAGCTCATTTCCCTTTATGCCTGGACCTTGGAGCAACAGGATCATGATGAGTATGTCTCCAGTGTTGATTGCCTTTTGATTTTACAGCCTGAGTTCAAGCAAAATGTATTCTCTAGCTTGAGGGCTAAGCACCATAGAGCCCTTATTAAGGTCTTCTTAGCAATATGGTCCCTGTTGTCATCACAAATAACTTAATCAATTAAATGAGATTCAACTAAATGGAAGACAGAAAGGTAAATCTGTTTTTAAAACATCTGAAGATTATCTAAGGGGACAAGTACCAGCACTAAAGATGGACTGTCTGAGACAGACAATTAGCACATATTTATTCTTGTAGCTGTGATGGTAATAACCAGTACCATCACCGGGCTATTAACAAAGTTCTGGCCTTAATGCAAGACATAAAACTGTATGTAACTCAGGACTTGGAGCGGGTGAATGTTGTAGATCTGGGAGTCCCATTGACAAGTGGGTGACAAGGAAACTGTTGGAAAATCAGCTAGTGTAAAGGGAAAATATCTGTGACCATTGGCATTTGTATTATCATTATATTTTGTATTCATGACTTGTTTGATCTGTAATTTTTATAGCTCTTCTCCTTTACAGAACTGTCTATAAATATACATGTAAGGTTACTGAATAAGTATTGGCCATTAAATAAAGGTTTTAATTCTCCTTTTAAAAATTTAAATGTTAGGGAGGGGAAAAAACATACTTTGGAATTTTTCACCTTTCTCTCACTTTCTTATTATTACTGACCACCTTACGTAGTGATTTCAGTCTCCATGAGGGCCCTAGGTTGTTCCCCCAGGCGTTTCTCCTCTGTCTTTCCATCTTAGTAACAGAAAAGCTTTCCCACAGTTTTCCTGAAGCCATTGAATAGTCTCTTACTTCCTCTTTAGCTGGCCTTAATAGTACTATGTTTTCTAGAAAGGGAGAAATTGGGCAGAAAACTGTGGACTTAGTGATGAGAAAACTGAGGTTTGGTGAGGTTATTTACAGAAGATCACGTAGCTAATAAGTGATATAAGACTACATATGCATTATTTCATTTAATCCTCATATCACCCTTGAGAAATGGATACGATTATTTTCTGCCTTTTACATACAAAGAAACTTAGACTTAAGGAGTTTAATGAACTTGCCCAAAGACATGCAGCAAGGAAGTGCTGAGATACAAACTCAGGCAGTCTGGTCTAAAGCCTTGTAATGGCAAAGGAGTTGACAGTTTGAATATTTGTTTACCTAGCATTGTCCACAAAATTGTATGTCTTCAAGGAGATCCAATTTCTGTGGCCTTTCGTCTCTCTGTTGTATATCAAATCTGGGAAATTTTTAGCAGCAGTTTTTAAACTTTTTTAAACTCTTACATTAAAAATATCTCTTCCTCACTTTAGTCTTACATTTATTTAAACTTGCCCTTCAATGCGTAGGAATATCCTCCCCATGTAGAATAATTTTGCATATTTGCTGAGATCTCATTGTTTGGTATTGGAATTTTATGTACATAATTCTAGATTACTATGATGACAGAAATATCTTTTAGATAGTCATAACACATACAATTCAACTATATATTCTCTTGTATGATGTACCCAAGTGACCATCCCTAAGCAAATCCTAGAGTGGCATTTACAGTTTCTGGAGAGTATAGATAAATTGAGTTAAGTAATACATATTTTAACGTGTTAGTTTAACACAATTAAAAGAAAACTCGTTTTGTTGGTTTCCCATTTCCTAAGGCTTTTATACCTTCGTCCTAGGAAACTATAATTCACTGCAGATGAAATGGGTTGAACGAGGCGATTGCCGCAGAGGAGGGGTGCCAGGGCGCTTCCACAGCTCTGCCCCCACGGCTGTCGGCAATTTTAGAGGGCCTGTTAATTCTAGTCCGTTTGGTTTCGTACACAAAATGAAAACTGAGAGTTTTACATCTAGTGTTTCCCTAGTGAGGAAGAATACAGTGTCTGTGTTTGGGCTAGATTCCTGGCCTGGTAGGAGTAACCTCTGCATATATGTAAAAGTTAGATAATTTCTTCTGTGTGGTACTGTTTATGCCTTAAGCGCCATGAAATTGTCGATGATTGTAATCGGACAGGATACCAGAGCTGTCATGTGCCTTTATAAAGGACAGCAGTTCTGTTCTTTAGGGTTCGTTTTGTGAGCTTGTGGGCTTTGGGAAGGAAGTCATATAGTAGGAGAGTAAGGAACTGCAGAACCAGTTCAGACCCGTGATTTTCCAAAGTCTAATCCATGCAGTTCTTCAAGTTGTACAGGGATTCAGCATCTTTTATCTCTTCTATATTGACTTCTAAGAAATATTTGAAGAATTTGAAAACTGCTGATCTAGACTCATCCCTTTAAGAAGAATGAAGCTGATTAAGTGACTTGTCTAAAGACTACATAATATGGAACCTAGGGGCTGTCAGAGCTAAGACTAGAATATACGTTATTTGACTTTGAGCCTGATGCTGTGTCCACTGTACTATGATATAACAGAAGAATTTTTTGTAAGCTTAAAGTTTTTCATAGTTGACACTTCTAATTTTTTATCACCTATGCTATAATTAGAAATAAGTATATATACACTAATGCTTTAAATACATTTGTGCTTGTAGATTTCTCTCTCTAGTCCTATTTGTAGGTTAAGTACTGTTGTCGAAGCTGAAATAATTTACTTAGAAAATAGAGGAAAATCTTCTTATTGTTTCTTGGATCGGAGAGTTTTCAAAATAAAAACAATTTAAATGTAGAGGATAAATCAGTGGTTAAGTGACAGCAGTGCTGTCTTTGTTCTTTTAGCTCTTTTTCTGTGCTTGTTTTCTGATGATTACAGCCTATACTTTGTTAAGACTCAATCTTAAAATATTTGTAAAAGATTGAATATCTTCAAGTGGATTCTGATTTTCAAAGTAGACTTTTCCAAAGTTATATTGAGCAAGGAGATTTGTTTTTAATTTTAAAGTGCATTTTACCATTTTTGGAAGGAGTATATGCATCTTGTTGGTAACTTGGAAGTTGTCTTCTCTATGTTATGTAAGGAAAATATTAATGTGTAGTCCATGTCACAGGATTTAAAGTTTTAAGTGGAGACTAGGTGGAATGTAAATGATGCTTGTACCTAGAGTTGGTTCTTTTGAGGTTTGTGAATGTTAAGCTGTTTGCTGTTTCTTTGGTCATTGTAAAAGGGCATTGTTCCCAAATATTCAAGCTTTAATTTGCACTAGAATAAAGTATTTATTTCCTTAAAGATTTAACAGAGGCTTTGGATGAAGATGCAGACCCCACAAAATCTGCACTGTCTGCAGTTGCATCTTTGGCAGCTGCATGGCCGCAGTTGCACCAGGGTATGTGTGGGCTTTCTTTTTTAAATTGGCTTTTTATTTTTATTTTATAAAGGTACACTTTACATTGCTGAGGATTTATGGTTTATGTTCTAAACGACTATTTTCATTTTTAACTATAGGCTGCAGTTTGAAAAGCTTGGATCTTGATAGCTGCACTCTTTCTGAAATCCTCAGACTGCACATCTTAGCCTCAGGTGCTGATGTGACATCAGCCAATGCAAAGTACAGATACCAGAAACGAGGAGGGTTTGATGCTACAGATGATGCCTGCATGGAGCTTCGTTTAAGCAGCCCCAGTCTAGTGAAGAAACTGTCAAGCACTTCAGTGTATGATTTGACACCAGGTAAACTTGCAGGTTGGAATTTGTATGACCTTTCCATTTCTACCCTGTTATGCCTCTTACACCCAGAGAACTAGGTAGCCGATGAGAAATTTTAGATGATAAGCAGTTTTAAAAGAGAAAGAGAGAAAACAGTCTTTTAAAAAAGACTGCTGGAATACCAATAGTGACCTCATTGAAACTACTATTGTTCATGTTAGCTTTAATTACTTATGATTTTCTTTTCTTTTCCATTTGGGTTTTTACTGTTTAAAAAGTTTTTTGGTTTGTCTAATGAATCTACTACATTTAAAAGAATAAGTGGGAATTAGCTTTCATTTTTATTAATTAGTATAGAAGAAGTTTAAGCTGTAGCAGCTACATTCTCACATTTGCTTGAGTAAGTGTTCAAGGTCTGAGAAACAGTATAAAAGTTAAGATAACATCATTTTTCACTGCATTTTTAAGTAAAAAATTGTAATTTAAAAATATAAAGAGTTTAGTTTGATATGATTAAGAGAACAGAATTAATATAGAAGTAGAAGACCTTAGTTCTCTAAGGAATTTGAATGCCTTTGGAAAGTTAATAGATATGACACCTTCAACACAAGCAATCAAAGGAAAAGTAGATCATTGGACTTCATCAAAATTAAACACTTTTGTGCTTTAAAGAACACTGTCAAGAAAGTAAAAAAGACAACCCAGTGAATGGGAAAATATATTTGTAAATCATGTATTTGATGATGATGTAATATCCAAAATACTAAGATAAAGAATTCATACAATTCAACAACAAAAAGACAACCTAATTAAAAAATAGACAAAGGATTTTAATAGCATTTCTCCAAAGATATATAAAAAGCACATGAGAAGATACTCAGCGTCATTAGTCATGAGGGAAGCGCACATCGAAATCCCAGTGAGATACCACTTGACACTCGCCAGATCATCACAGTGCAGGTGAGAGACGGTAACAAGTGTTGGTGAGAAAGTGGGAAGAAATGGAGACTCTCATACATTGATAGTGTGATATAAAATTACACAGCCTCTTTTGGTAAGTGTGGCAGTTCCTCTAACAATTAAACCATATGATACTACATGACCCAGAAATTCCACTCATAGGTACATACCCAAGAGAATTAAGAACTTTCATTCACTCAAATACGTGTACGTGAAAGCTTGTTAGCAGCGTTATTCCTCATAGCCAAGAAATGGTAACAACCCAACTGCCAGCTGATGAGTGGATAAACGAAAAGGCGTGTCCCTTCAGTGGTGTATCCGCACAGCAGAATGAAACTCAGCAGTAAAGAGGAACGGAGCTCTGTTACATGCTGCAGTGTGGATGAGCTTTGAAAACATTGTGCCAAGGGAAAGAAACTAGTCTGAAAACGTCAGGTGTGTATGGTTGCGTTTATGTGACAAGTTCAGAATGGACAAATCATAGCAGAAAGGAGATGAGTGCTTACCAGGGCCAGTGGGCAAGAGAGAATGGAAAGGGACCACTACGCGATTTTTCTTTCGGAGTGATGGAGACGTCCTGGAACTAAACCGTGGTGGCAGCTGCACAGCCCTGTGAGCATGCCGTGAACCACCAACTCATGCTCTTTAAAAAGGTGATTTTTATGGTTTGTGAATTATCTCTCTTTTTTTACATTTTATAAACTTTTTCCAGTTACGTTGAGTTATAATGGGCATAAAACATTGAATTAGTTTAAGGTGTAAAACAAAACTATTTAATTTATGCATATATTGTGGCATGATTACCACAGTACATTTAGTTAATATTCATCACCTCACACAGTTACATTTTGTTTTCTTTGTGATACCTCAGTTTTTTAAAAAAGAAAATAAACATGTTATAGGTCCCACAACTTCAATTTCTGTGCTTATCTAGCCTCACTCATTTACATTATCTTTCTGGCTCCTGAAAACGTTTGAGTGTGCAAACCTCACTTTGCATATAGAATATAAACGGTAGGATTTACTTCAAGATTTGTACAGTTCTAGTTTTAATTTGGACAGCATAACCAATTAGTAAAACGTTAAATTGTGTTCATTTTGCCTACTTATATCTGAAATTTATCTACCTTTTTCCTCCACTATTTGTCTATTTATCTTCTTTCTACTCAGCCACCATCACTTCCCAGCGAACTACCTGGACAATTTTAGTGGCCACGTGGCTGATTCCCCCTCATCTACTTTCTCTGCCAGATAATTTTCCACAATGCAGCTGAAGTGCTTCTAATCATACCATTTCCCTTTACTAAACTCTTACTTTCTTACCATTGCCTTTTCTCCTTTTTTTCCATTGCTCTTTGAGTAATGCCTACAAGGCCCAGTATGGTCACCCATATCTTGGATTACTTCTTTTTATTTCACATTCTCAAAATTACATGCTCTTTCCTGTTCCCATCAGTTCAATGCCTTTGTACGTATTATCACCCCTGCTAGAAATGGGGATCTCTTCTGCCACTTTATTCCTCCTGAGCCTGTCCTGTCTCTCAATTTAAACATCACTTTTTCAAGCAAGCCTTTTGTTTTTTCTTTTTATTCATCCTTGTCTGGGGGTATGTTTATTTATTTGAAAGGGAGAGCAAAAAAGAAACTGATTGGTTGCCTCCTCTATGCGCCCTGACCGGGGATCAAACCCACAGTCTAGGTGTGTGCCCTGGCAGAGAATCAGACCTGCAGCCTTTTGGTGTTTGGGCCTATGCTCCAACCAACTGAGACAACCCAGCCAGGGCCACCCAAGCCTTTCTTGATGCAGAGACTAGATTTGGTTCTCCTGGAAATGCTTTCATAGCACTTGAACTTCTCCTTTTTAGTATTTATCATATATATTAACTTCACAATGGGTTATGTTTGCTCTGCAAGACTGTAAACTCTGTGTCATCTTGTCCGTTACTTCCTAAGCAATAATGCCTGGCACTTAGTAGGCAGGCAGTGAATGTTTTATGAATGGAGTCATATATTCACTGATGAACATAATCTTTGTTTTTATCCTAAAGGGAGGAAGAAAGGGAAGATTTTGATACCAGCACTGAGAGCAAAGAAATAGAGCAAAAGGAACTAGATCAAGATACGGTCACCGAAGATGAAGATGACCCAGGATTACATAAAAGAGGCAGACGGGGTAATACAGAAATTTCTTAAGGACATGCTTACTTGTTTTTAATTGAGGCACTTTATTAATTCAGCTACTCTGAAATATGTATTAGATTACTTTTGTTTGTGATTCCATTTGTTTTTTAAATGCTCAGCCGATAGCTGTGACCATTTTGTTATTAAATGGTGCTATGAAATTACGTTAGTATATTTGTGATTAGGTCTTTATTTACATGTCATTTATACTTTAGGGAATAGAGACAGTATTCTTATCTCCTTCATAGGTTAGTTTCTCATAACTTCCACTTTTGGTTAGTCAGTGAGTTCTGTTGAGTTTTTGTATTTACATTATATTAGGCCTAGTAGAATTTTTTTCTATAAGGTACCCATTCAACATTCATTTAATGCCTTTTAGATAGGACAGATGTAAAGATCAGTAATGCTTTTGGTGTCGTATTTCTGAAAATGGAAATCCCTACTGCGTTAAAATAATTTCACAAATTCCTGGGTTAAAGGGAATACCTTTTTTGAAAGCTGTTGAAACAAATTATTTCTAAGGACCTTTAACCTTCTGCATTTAATAGCTGTTGAGGGAGATCCTTAAGTTTATTCTGTGCTTGTAATGTGGATGCTCCTTTTTTCTACATTATTTTCTAAATGGTTATCATAGACGGGACATCTGTGCCATGGAGGCTGTATCTCTGCTTGTAATACAGTTGATTTAGGAACTCACAACAAACTTCATATGATTGGAGTTTTAAAACATGCCTCCAGGGAGTGGGTCAAGCAAAAGGAGTAGCCATAAAGAAAACTAGAAAATATTTTAAACTAGTCAATACTGCATGTTAACATTTGTTTAATATAGTCCCTCTATATTGAAAAAATTTAAGTTAGAAGTAGAAAATAGAATAATCCCCACAAATACAGGGAAACAATAGATAAAAATGAATTAATGAAAAAGTTAAAATGTGAATGGTTCTAAACCATTAAAGATCTTGAATTAGTACGAAAAATCTTCCTCCAGCCCTGGCTGGCGTGGCTCATTGGATTGAGCACCGGCCTGTGAACCAAAGGGTTGCCAGTTCGATTCCCAGTCAGGGCACGTGCCTGGATCGCAGGCCAGGTCTCCAGCAAGAGGTAACCACATGTTGATGTTTCTCTCCCTTTCAATCTCCTTCCCTTCCCCCCTCTCTAAAAATAAATAAATAAAATCTTTAAAAAAAAAATCTTCATCCAAAGAAAACATTAACTCTAGACAGCTTTATAGGTGAATTCTGCCAATTTTAAAGAAGCAAACAATTCCAATCTTATACAAACTCTTTCAAGTAAAAAATAAATAAATAGAAAGAAAAAATACTCCCCGACCATTTAAGAAATTTGACAGTGACTGAAATAAGAGAGAGAAGTAACTCTTCAACACATCATAAATGCCAGGCAGGACACCAGGAGTCCAGGCTCTTTCCATCTCACTGGTGCTTCCATCCTCATGTTCCAAAGTGATTTATCATCATGTCTCCATTTTAGCTAGTCGGCAGAGGGCAAGAAGAAAGAGGGACACAGCTCTGAAGTTACATGTAATGCTTTTGTTCCCATCTCTTTCACCAGAAGTTTCTCGTGTAACCATGCCGCTTAGGAAGAGAAGATCTGGGAAATGTCCTTCTTTTGGATTGCTAGGTACCCACCAAAAAGTTAGGGGTTCTCTTACTTGAAAGCAGTGGTTGGTAAACTAAGCCCCTTGGCCAAATCCACCCTGCCCCATTTTTATATAACCCCTAAGCAAAAAGTGATTTCTACAATTTTAAATAATTGAAACAATTTTAAAAAGAACATTTTTTGACATGTGAAAATGATACGGAATTCAGACTTCAGTGATCACAAAGTTTGATCAAACACAGCCATGCTCATTCATTACACATTGTCTGCAGCAGCCTTCCTGCTGAGGTGGCAGAGTTGAGTGGTGGTGGCAGGGACCAAATGACCTTCACAGCTTCAAGTACTCACTGGCTAGCCCTTTTTAAAAGGACTTTGCTGACTCCTGATTCAGAGGAAGGACTGAATATATCCTGCAGAATAACAGACTCTGACACACTGTCCTGCATAGAAATCACAGATTTTTATGTCCCTTTATATTTAAATGTACTGATTTCTTATTAACACAGTGTATTAATCTGTTAGAGCTGCCATAACAAAATACCACAGATGAGGTGGCTGAAACAACAGAAATTTATTTTCTCACAGTTCTGAAGGCTGAAAGTCCAAGGTCAAGGTGCCAGCAGGGTTCATTTCTGGTGAGGCTTCTCTCCCCAGCTTACAGGACAGCAGTTTCTCACTGTGTCCTCAAACAACCTTTCCTCTATAGCCACAGCGGGAGGAGAGAGAATGCTCTGCTCTCTTCCTCTTCCTAGAAGGACTAGTGTCCCACCCTTATGACCTCATTTAGCCTTAATTACCTTCTTAAAGGACCTGTCTCCAAATACGGTCACCCTGTGGTGTAGGATTTCAACTTACGAATTTGGGGACACATGTTTTAGTCCATAACACATGATTGATGCGGACCTGCCCCACGGATCCATGTGTTGTGGATGTTTGTCCCATGTCTCCGGACCAATGACGAACACCGAACAAATTCACACGAACTAAAGGAATCCAGTGGAGAAAAAGGGACAGCGCGGCCTCTATCTAAGTGAGAAAGAGAGCACCAGCTTGGCCGCTCTCTCAGAGAGAGATAGGGCCCCAACCCCTGCCTAGACAGGCTTTTATTGATATTCTAGGTACATTACATCAAGGATGGTCCTCATTTACTATGCACAGGTTCGTTTTAGGTGGTTACCAATTATAGATAACAAAGGAGAGAATGTTGCTAATCACTTCAAAGATAAAATATAAAGGGGAGAGGGGGCTTAGCTGGTAACACCCATACTTTGGAAGTCTAGCGCAGATCACAGTAAACCTCTGCTGTCTCCATCCCAGGTGAGGGAGTTTTTTAGTAAGAGCAAGTTTCAAAGCGGCCTAGGAACAATGCATGCCTGATTCCCCATGGGAGACTGATCCACGGATGTCTCCTGCATGCCAAGCACGCATCTGTCTGTTTTCAGAACAGAGCTGAGCTACATAAGACATTACCACACGGTTAGGTTCCCTATACATGATGGCTGGAGGTAGTAGTCTTATATCATTTTTCTAATGAAAATTTAAAATATGATGATGATCAAATGTTGTTTCATCTGTAGGGAAAGGAGGACAAAATGAATTTAAAGAATTTACAAGGCAAGAAGAGATCAACTGTTTAACAAGAGAGCCTCTCACTGCTGATGAGGAAGAAGCTTTAAAACAGGAACACCAACGAAAAGAGAAAGAGCTCTTAGAAAAAATCCAAAGTGCCATAGCGTGCACCAACATCTTTCCGTTGGGCCGTGACCGCATGTATAGGCGATACTGGATTTTCCCTTCTATTCCTGGATTGTTTATTGAAGAGGATTATTCTGGTCTCACTGAAGACATGCTGTTGCCTAGACCTTCATCATTTCAGAATGTACAGTCTCAGAATGCTCAGGTATCCACTAAAACTGGAGAGTCTTTGATGTCTGAATCTACCTCCAACATTGACCAAGGTCCATGTGATGATTCTGTGCAGTTGCCAAAACCAGTACATAAGCCAAACCGGTGGTGCTTTTACAGTTCTTGTGAACAGCTAGAGCAACTTATCGAAGCTCTTAATTCTCGAGGACATAGAGAAAGTGCCTTAAAAGAAACGTTGTTACAGGAGAAAAGCAGAATATGTGCACAGCTAGCTCGTTTTTCTGAAGAGAAATTTCATTTTTCAGGTAAATTTTCTATGAAAACTAATGCCTTTATATTTCTCTCCCCATAAACTCTGGTTTGGGATTAAACATTTTCAAACTATTACAGTTATATTAAAACACCATATCTTTCATTTAGATGATGCTATCAGTTTGAGAATTAGAGAAAGTTTGCCAGTTAGGAAAACAAGGTTCTCTAGGTTCCACTGGGTTCCACTTGTATTACGAGAAACACATCTAGCAATGCAAGAAGATGCGTAGTGTTCCTGATCTCATTCCTTTATCCGCAGGTTCTGAATACTGGAAGCACTAAGGTTACCTTCTGTTTTAGAGAGCATGACTGGGTGAGGTCACTCATTAAGGTTTTGGCTGAGGGTCCAGGGACAGGTTCCATTAGTGATCACTTTGGAGATTAGCTGCAAAGGCAAATCAGGTAGCAACATTTCCCATTCGACAGCTGGTCCATTGATGACAGATATGAAAAAACAGTAACGTGTTTTTAGGTATAAGTTTTTATATTGCCAAGTGAGATTCTCTAGGTAAAGAACTCTTAAATTGGGGGGATATTAACATCACTACTTTAGTTCTCTTCAGAATTAAAAACTGTAGCTCACCATTCTTTTTTTAACGGCTTTTTTAGATTTAATTCATATATCATACAATTCACCCATGAAAAGTAGACAGTTCAATGTGGGGGGGGTTTAGGATATTCACCAATATGTGCAACTGTCACACAGTCAGTTTTAGAACATGTTCATCACTTCATAGAGAAGCACCATGCGTGTCCTTTAGCTGCCACCCCCCAAAGACCTAAGCAACCACAAATCTGTTTTCTGTCTCTGCAGGCATCCCTGTCTGAACATATTACATGAATGGTATATAACACGCGGTCTTTTGTGACTGGCTTCTTTCACATAGCGCAGTGTTTCCGAGACTCAGCTCGGTTGTGGCAGGCGTCAGCGCCTCTTTCCTTCTTGTGGCCACATGCGCACCACATTTTATTTATCCGTATGTTAGTCGATGGACATTTCTGTTGTTTCCACCTTTTGGCTATTTTGAATAATGCCACTGTAAACATTCGCATACAGATTTTTGTGTCGACATGTTTTCATTTCTCTTGGGTATATGCCTAAGAGTGAAATTATTAAGCCATATGGTAATTCTGCTTAATCGTTTGAAGAACTGCCAGGCTGTTTCCCAAAGCAGCTTCACCAGTTTATATTTCTGCCAACAGTGTCTGAGGGTTAATATTTCTCCACATCCTTGTCAACACTTGTTCTTATCTGACTTTTTGATTCTAGCCATCTTAGATGTGTGATGTGGTACTTCATTTTGTTTTTGATGTTCACTTCCTGAATGAGTAATGATGTAGAGCATTTTATCATGGTCTTAGCCATTTGTATATATTCCTTAAAGAAGAGTCTAATCAGATAAACCCATTTTTAGTGGGATTATTTATCTTTATTATAAGAGATTTTTTTAATATTCTAGATATAAGTCCCTTTTCAAATATGTGATGTGCAAACATTTTCTCCTCGTCCCCTTTTTTTTTAGTGCCTTGAGGATTTACTAAGGGTTTTTAATATCCATCATCTCATGATCATAACTCTCACGGGGTAGATTGTATTTTTCATAGAAATCATAACAAAGGTATTGGATAACTATTTCAGACAAACCTCAAACTGATAGCAAACCTATATATACTCGGGGAAGAGCTTTCAATGCAAGTGATCCATCTCAGATGTCTGCAGAGAGGCAGCTTGAATTGAGGCTGAGAGATTTTCTTTTGGATATTGAAGATAGAATCTACCAAGGAACATTAGGAGCAATAAAGGTTTGTGCTGTTCCCATTTTTAGTTTCTCTAATTGCCAGAGTTTTGGTCATACTTGTTAATTTCTTTGATATAGGCAACCCATATGTGTTTTGAGTAAATACAAGTCAGTGATAATATTTTTTATAAAAACTCAGTTTATTATTCCCCTGTATTAAAATGTTTACGTATGACTATAAAATCCTTCTTAAATATGCTATATGACTAACTGCTTTCTTAAGTAGAATTTAGTGAATATAACTGACCTTTTTAATATTAATTTTTAGTATTTTTTAAAATATCTGTTTCAATGATATTTTCATCCAAGATGTTGAAATGTGTAAGGATATTTTCTTTTTCCTTGACCAGCTCCCGCCTGCTCTGCTGAGTCTGGTTTGTTTATTGGTTTGTTACCTTTTTAAAATCTGAAAGTAGTTCATGCTTGATATGTGTGTTCTGTTCATTGCTTTGCCATCAATCTATACTTTTTTGCTGCTATCAGATGACCAATCATTTCCTTAAGGTACTAAAGGTTCCATCTATGAATGAATTCCATTTTGACCACTTAGTAATCTTATTTTTAGATTCCTTGTAGATTTACAATGTGTTCTAAAATATTCATGAATTTTTCATATGTACATTGAACCTCATACTCCTTAGGAACAACACATGTCAGTTTTCAGGGTGAGTAATTTGGGTTTTGTTACAGGTTGCAGACCGACACGTCTGGAGATCGGCATTAGAAAGTGGACGGTATGAGCTGTTAAGTGAAGGAAACAAGGAAAATGGGATCATTAAAACTGTGAATGAAAATGTAGAAGAGATGGAAATTGATGAACAAGCAAAGATCATAGTAAAAGACAGGTACAAAAAGTATTTTTTAAAGTAACCATCACTTTTCCTTGCCACTCTAATTATAATTTTTTTCTAATGTAAATGTTTCTGTTTGAAAAAATTGCTTTAAAATCTTATTGTAAGGACTATATTTATAACCATTGAAGTGATGATTTTGCTTAAACCTCTGCCAAAAGGCAACGTAAGCTTGTGATAATTTCTCAAGTTTAAAAAAGTCTTGGAGTCCTGACCAGTGTAGTTCAGTTGATTGGGTGTCATCCCATAATGCCGAGGGTCACTGGTTCAGTTCCCAGTCAGGGCACATGCCTGGGTTGTGGGTTCAGTCCCCAGTGGGGGCATGTGCGAGAGGCAGTCAATCGATGTTTCTCTCCCTTTCTTTTTCCTTCCCTTTCCCTCTCTTTAAAAATAAATAAGTAAAATCTAAAAGTCTTTGAACTTAAGATGTTATTAATTTCAAAAAGTAACTTTATACTATCCATTTTTCTTTTCTGTAGGAAAACTTAGTAAATTGTGGTAGACTTAATATTATTTGAACTAATAATCAGAACTTCTATAGATAGGTACTTTTACTTTTTTGGAATTATTTTGGATAATGTCTGCCCTTACGGAGTTTATTGTCTAGAAGGAAATAGTAGAGAGACATTAAGCTAGCAATTATAGAACAGGTGAGAGTTCTGATCAAAGTAAATATCCAATGCAAATGTAGTTCATAGAAGGGCTATTTGTCTTGGTAGAACGTGAAAAACAGCAAAGAACATGCCAGAGGAAGTGATTCCAAACCTGAGACCTAAACTTGGGGAAGATAGGGTACTGGTAAGGAAGACAGTGAACCAAAGGCTTTGAGTGAATGAGTTTGTCTTTTTAAATGACCACTGTAGCCGCAGCAAGGAGATTTATTGCAAAGGGAGTGAGACTGGAGCCTAAGGAACTAGGTGGGAGGTAGCTACAAACGTCCTACCCAGTAAAAGCTGATGCAAGAGAAGTAGGGATGTGCTGCCTGAGAATCTTATCCTTTAAGGCCCATCACAGTGTCTCCTCTCTGAAACCTTTCCCATATGCCTTGTCTCACCTTCCTTCCCTCCTCCAAATATGTGCCCTTTGACCTCCTAAATGATATTTAGTTTAGCCCTTGATTCATGTATATATCTACCTTTCCTATGCTGTTATGAAAGGTCCTTGAGATTGAGGAAACTATTTCTTACACAGGTATAAATAAGCATTTGGATAAATGAGTGGACTCAACTCTCACCTAATAATTATTTTTAGTACCATAAACTCTTCATTGTTTTCATTGTAGACTTTCGGGCATGAAAACAGAAACTCCAAGTACTGTCTCAACCAACACAAGCACACCGCAGTCAGTGAGCAATGTGGTTCACTATCTGGCAATGGCGCTCTTTCAAATAGAGCAGGGCATCGAGCGGCGCTTCCTCAAAGCTCCACTTGGTAAGTGTCTGTTTTTAATTCAAAATAGCAGTTACGTTTTAAATGGTTTTAAAATTGCCCTTGAATCAATAGAACTTTATTGGCTGACATAATAAAATTGATTGACTTGAAAAATTTAAGATTGTATTTACATTTTTATATGAGTTCTTTCAAGTGAGATTTATTTTTTTATTGATTATGCTATTACAGTTTTCCCGATTTTTTCCCCCTTTATCCCCTCTCCGTCCTGACCCCCCAACCCTCCAGCATTCTCCCCCCTTAGTTCATGTCTATGGGTTGTACATATAAGTCTTTGAGTCCTCTGTTTCCTATACCATTTTT
>VMDR010011772.1:0-27828 GCA_007922815.1 Macrotus californicus
TCAAGGAGTTCATTATCACCAAGCCCTTATTATATGAAATGTTAAAGGGACTTATCTAAGAAAAAGAAGATCAAAACCAGGAACAGTAAAATGACAACAAACTCACAGTTATTAACAACTGAACCTAAAACAAAAACAAAAACAAGCAAAGCAAACAACTAGAACAGGAACAGAATCACAGGAATGGAGATCACACGGAGGATTATCATCAGGGAGGTGGGTGGGGAGAGAGGGGGAAAAGGTACTAAAGGGAATAAGAAGCATAAATGGTAGGTAGAAGATAGACAGGGGGAGGTCAAGAATAGTATAGGAAATGTAGAAGCCAAAGAACTTACATATATGACCCATGGACATTAACTAAAGAGGGGGAATGTGGGTGGAAAGGGGTGTGCAGGGTGGAGGGGAATAAAAAGGGGGAATGGGACAACTGTAATGGCATAATCAATAAAATATATTTTTTAAAAAAAGTACAAAGATTTGAAAGAAAAAAAAAATTCCTTAACCAGGCAAAGAAAATAGACATACAAGTCCAGAACACACTGAGAGTCCCAAACAAGATGAACCCAAAGAAGCCCACATCAAGACACATTTTAATGAAAATGTCAAAGGTTAAAGACAAACAGAGAATCTTAAAAGCAGCAAGAGAAAAGCAGTTAGTTACCTACAAGGGAGCCCCCATAGGACTGTCAGCTGGTTTCTCAACAGAAACACTGCAGGCCAGAAGGGATTGGTAAGAAATATTCACAGTGATGAAAATCAAGGACCCACAATCAAGATTACTCTACCCAGCAAAGCTGTCCCTTAGAGTCAAAAGAGAGATAAAGAGCTTCCCAGACAAGAAAAAGCTAAAGGAGTTTATCACCACTAAAGCAGTGTTACAAGAAATATTAAAGGGCTTTCTTCATAAAGAAAAAGGAAAGAATAAAGCTAAAAAATATAAATAAAATGGTAATACCTACATACCTATCAACAACTACTTTAAATGCAAATGGATTAATGCTCCAATCAGAACACAGGATGGCTGAATGGAGAAGAAGCAAGACCTTTACATATGCTGCCTACAAGAGACCCATTTAAGATAGGAAGACACACACAGACTGAGAGTAAAGAGATATAAAAAGATATTTCACACAAATGGAAATGCAAACACACCAGACAAAATAGATTTTTTAAAAAAGCTATAACAAGATACAAAGAAGAACATCGAATAAACAATAGCCAAAATATGGAAGCGACCTAAGTGTCCCTCGACAGATGATTAGATGAAGATGCACAATGGAATGTTACTCAGCCATAAAAAGAATGAGATCTTACCATTTGCAATAACACTGATGGAGAGAGAGGGTATTATGCTAAGTGAAATAAGCCAGACAGACAAAGACAAATACCACGTGATTTCACTTCTATGTAGAATCTAAAAACCAAAATAAACAAACAAGCAAAATAGAAACAAACTCAAAGATACAGAGAACAAACTGATGCTTGCCTGATGGGAGAGGGGTAAGGGGCTGGGTGGAAAAGACAAAGGGACTAAGAGTACAAATTGGCAGTTACAAAACAGTTGCAGGGATGTAGCCACAGCTCAGGGAATATGGTCAGTAATATTGTCATAACTATGTAAGGAGTCAGGAGGGTACAAGACTTACTGGGGATCACTTTGTACATTATATAAGTGTCTAACCACTAATATATGGAATTTCAACTGTGACTGAAAAATTTTAGTAAAGTCGAAGAAAGTAACAGGAAAAAAGTAACAGCACTCTTTACTGTACAAAGACTCGGAAACTTTGGAAGCTTTCAGAAAGCCATGGTAACAATAATGGAGTTTTTTAATACAAGAAAAAGAATAACATGAGTTCCCTTCTTTCATCCTTTTGAATTTATGGAATATCTTTCTTTTTAAAAACCTTTGTGTCATCAGAACACCCTGACGGAAAATATTTTATAGAAGCAGCTCTGTCCATTAGGTGCAAATAACTGCAAAGTAAGAGAAAGGGAACCACATGCCTTTTACACAAGCATGCTCTCCTTGCTGACTCCGAGCACCACTCCGTGACGACGTATGTGTCAGCAACAGGCACAAACAGTGGGGAAGAATAAGAGGACGGTAAAGAGAGTGTGCCACAGACCCACTTCTATCATGCCACTCCTTTGCTTACAAACCAACAGTGGCTTATCGTTACCTGCTGGATGGATTCTAAGCTTCTCTAATTTCAAAGATTCCACCCTCCAATCCTCAAACGAAGCCTCCCCCAGCCGCACTCCCACGCCACTCGCCCACCACTCAACGGCTTTCTGCAGAAATGACGACCAGGGTTCAGCCGTCACTTTACAGAGAGCCTGTCACTTTATTAGGTCCTGCTTTCCACTTTCCGGTGTCCAAATCTTAGGAGGCTTTCCAACTCAGCTCTCTGCCATAGCTCTCCTCCCGGATGCATCTGTCCATTTCTCTGAACTCCTTCAGAGTCAACCACCCAATTGCATCTTCGTATTTTACTTACAGTTGCAAATGAGAGCAGCATATCGCCCTAAACAAACTGCGGGATAGTTCAGTATTCCTGCACAGTCTTTCTCCCAACTATTAATTTAGTTGTTGATTGAAAGAAATGTCTGTTGAATAAGGGGAGACAGTGAGAGTGAAAGGGAAAGAGAAGCAAAGAGACAGAAAAAGAGAAAAACTCAGAAAGAGACAGAGAGCAAAAAAGGCTTAGACAAACAACACTTGAAGAGAAATAATTGTATAAAGGTATGAAAAAGAGTTCTAAGTCCCAACAACTACCTCAGCTGCAGACTGCGTCACACACCACCTTTGCGGGCACTAGATTACTCTTTCCCCACCCAGGGTACCAACACAGAGCGTTATGGCGCTTCACCAGAGTATGAAGACATCCTGAAGGCTTCCCCTGCCTCAGGCTGCTGAACTAGCTCATTGTCAGTTTCTAACAAGTGATGCACACATTATCTTGTCTGAAACCTAATGCAAGCACCCAGATGTCCTCTGAAAGACTAACGGCTCTGTATGCATCTATAGATGGACATATGTGTACATATATGTTATGAAGTGATCATCAAAATCAGGAGGGAAGAAAAATCATCTGAGCCAACAAATCCACCTTATGATCTGCCACGAATCTCCCAATTCCAAAAACATTGTCAGACTGTATGGAATAATAACCCTGTTCTTATTAAAAATAAATAAGTCACTTGTTAACAAAAGTGCCAAGGTTATATAAAGAAAACACGGTGCTTTTAGCTCCAAGAGATTCTTACTAAGGAAGAGTTCTGGTTGAAGCACCTGCTTGAGAGAAGACCAGCCTCTGTGTTAGGTTCCTAAAATCAAGATACTCGCATTTACCTGAAGCCATTTTTGCCGGGTGCCAGGCAACCTCAGCACTGTTTCACTTAACTCTGGTATTACAGTTCACGCCTTCCCCAGAGCGGGGTGTCCTAGACAGTCTGGAAGGTTTTCATGACAAAAAAGGTATGTTACATTAGATCTCACTGACTTCTGTCTTTAAAAATGTCAAGGGTGGAAGAGGAGGTCTGCCAGTGTTTCTGTTGTTCCTGTTTTCAAAGGGGAAGATTTATGGGAGGAAGCCAAGGCAGATCACTTGGACAGAGTGAATTTCACAGGATCTCTGCTTGCATGTTTCCAGTTATTTACAGTAAGAAGCCAACTAAAGCCTAGAGTGAATTGGTTTTCATTTCCCACCATGATTACAAACAGCATCCAGTTCTCTACCACCATACCTTTTTCACAGATTAAATGAAGCCTTGCTTTCCTCCCTGAGGGCTTTCCTCACTCACCACCCTCCCAAGTACAGCCCGCCCCTCTCCCCACCCTCTACCAGTTCTTCACCCAACAGCTTTAACTCTAGCCAATATGCTAATGATCCCTAAATCCTCAGCTTAAGAATCTACCTTCTATTCTGAGAATGTGCATTTTCCCCGAACTTGTTTCTTTACTGACTCCATCTGTTTCTTTGTAGTTCTCGTTGTAAGTGACATTCACTGGTGACTGAGGCTGGCGTGAAGTAACTAAATAGAATATTCATATAAGACCTCTCTTGCTCGAAATATAATACATGCGAACTTTCAGTTCTAAACACAACTACCTGGGTATCACACAGACATGTCAAATTCAACATATAAAAAAGGAACTCCTCTTCCCCCTCCACCCTATTTTACAGATTCCGTTTCTTTCCTGTTAGTCAGTTGTACAGATTAGAAACCTCAATGTTACCGTTACATGCCTCTCTACTGCCGTCCACAGGTAATCAGACACGAGCTCCTGGTGATGATAAAACCAACATGCAGCCGGCTCTGACCTCCCATCACCTTGATTCTGGCCCTCACCGGCCCTTACGTGAGCCCCTCAACAGCCTCCTCATGGGTCCCCCTGGATGTGGTCTATTTCCACATGCCCACCGGTTATTTTTCTAAAACTGATCAACCACGTCCCAGCCCAAATCTCATTTAAGGCCTTGACCACCTCTAACACTATTGCAGCACCCACTCTTCATCCACCCCTAGGCCCCATCCCGCAAGTAAGTAAGTGCGCTTCCTTCTCCACCATTTGTCACACTTGAGTCCTGACTCACGGTATTCCGGGTGCCAAAAACGTCCCCTCACTTACATTCTTTAATGTCTAGTCAAAGTGTTGTAGCCTGTCCCTCTGCTTCCGTGGTACCGGGCCTATTACTCTACCAGGAGCACAGTAATCTGCTGCAATCATTCACTTACATTGACCTTTCCCGACAAATCTTGAGCTTCTCGAAGATAAAAGTTACTCATTTCCTATCCCCAGCAACATGCCTGGCACACAGCTGACACTCACTGTTTGTAAACTGAATTAATTAATAGGCAGATTGCCAGCAACCTCACTCGTAATGTAATACGAAAGTAAGCAAAATTGAATTTTTTCTCCTCTAAAAAGATAATACAGAGATGGTAAATCATCCTGAAAAACATCAGATGTACTTGAATTAATTATCATGAGGCAGAAAAAATATTAATTTAAAATCTATATTGCAAATTCTTCAGCACTAAAACAACAGTAAGAGTAAGCATCGCTTTAACATGCATTTATTCCACACATACTTTTCGAGCATTTTTGTGTCAAGCACTCTGCTGGGTACTGGAAACCCTGTGCGAGATGCAGGGAGTTCATTCATTCCGAAATGTTTTCCTGTAAATTATCTTACTTTAGTCTCACAACCATCCCATCAGCTGGGTAGGGCAGTTTTTGTAGTTCCTATTTTTCAGATGAGGAACTGAGATCAAACAGTTTACATGATTTGTTTAGGATTAAAGCCAGTAAGATGGCGATCCAGAATTAAAACAGTTGTCTCCTGAATTCAGGTTCGGTGCTTCCTCTACTATTAAAAATTCATTAAAATCGGCAATTTCTTGCTCTCTCCCCTTACTACTTCTGCAAAAAGGATTAAAATTTAACTTCAATATTGGTCTTAAAAGTGCAAAAAGACAAAGGAGCAACACCTGCCAAAGTCCAAGGGCAGGACTAACCTGTTATCCTTGCTCACAGTCACTTTGTCTCCTTCAGGTATCAGCTCCTTCTGCTCAATCACTCCATAGCTTTCTCGACAAATCTACATTTAGGGGAAAAAAGAAATGTTTCCACTTTGTTTACCACTTCTCTTTCTAGAACCCAAATAAGTGAGAGAATCTTTAGGATCAAATATAGCTTAGTGGCTACTTATTACCACAGAAAATTCTTGGGGGGTGGGAGGAGAGAGAAAGAACCTGAGTCAGAAAACATTGGCACCTTAAAAGATCTCTTTTGTTTTAAGATTTGGAGTTGCCAATAAACGCAGGCAAAGAGAAATGATATGAACTCTGGAAAAGAAATATATGTATCAGGAATAAAAAGGATTAATGTTTCAGTAATTTTCTTAAGTATACAGATTAATTATTCATTCATTTATTCAACACATTTACTGAACTTAAGACACTTTGACTAAAATAAGTTGGTTCAGAGAATTCCCTGAATTTGTTATTTGATTTGTAGAAAAACGAACATTAGTTATGACTTGTAAGCATGAAGAGAGAGAGGGCCACAGTTGTAAGTAAAACTGGAAACCCTTACCGTAAAGTTGAGACAGAAAGTCTCCTCAATATCTTCCCCAGGATAATCTAAAAGTTCTTGAAGACCCCTAATCACAGAATGATGGAGAAAGGAAAAAAGGCAAATTAGATGTGGCAATAGTGTTTTTTATCTCAGTCACATGCCCAGACAGTATACAATAAAAAACTATGAAAGAAGATTCTAGAAGGAACACAAATTCAGACTGACAGGAAATGATGTTACTCTATCTTGACAAAGAAATACAGCAGTAAACCTGTAAGAAATTAATCATTCTCTTTCTTACTGACAAATATTACTGGATTTATGAAGATAAAAGAAATTATATCTGACACAGTTATGTTCCTTTAACCCTGGTATTGCTTGGAAGCAGATATTGGGGGAGATGGTACCACAGACTGGCTTCGCCCACATGCATTAGTGGAATAACCCTCCTATCATTAAAAAAGGCCTCAAAGTCATCTCATCCACTAGGAATCTTAATGGCTTACTTGTTCATGTCAAGGGCTCTATAAAGACACTGTTGGCTGTCAGACTACAGCACACTCACACAGGAGCTCCTTAAACACGTTTATCCCAACAACGGTCATATCCTAGTTTCTGAGAGAACACATTCTTGTAGCTAGACCTCATTCACACTTCCTTGTTTAGTGAGCCGCGAGCCTGGCATTTCCATAAAGAACTGCCCAGGAAGAAAATTCTTAGTGTGGAATTTAAATTTGACACCAGATAACCAGCCAAAATCATCATTTGACATAACGGCATTTTCAGCAAGGCGAGTAAAGTGCATGGCACGAAGTTCTACCACTCTCCAGTTTCCGAAAATGGAAGCCTGCCTCGGTCTCCTCTGTCATTTTTTATATTCGTCCTAAATTTTCTCTTCTGCTCTCTGTGACCCCACCCCTGCCATCCTTATGGTTTCGCAGTAGCGGTGTCCTCTACAGGTGGTGTGACCGTCTCATTTCCAGGGGGTACCTTCGAGACTACCCTTTTCTACCTCCATCTTAAAATCCGTACCCTTCCTCGTAACATAAAACGTCACACAACACAACAGAAAAGGGGTGTTCCTTGCTGATAAGGACAAAAGCATCACACTGTCACAGAAAAGCTAAAGATGTGGTGCCTTTAAAAAAATATCCATGTATTTATTTAAATTAGCCTTAATAAACTCACATACTAACATAAATATCATGTTTTATTTTAAAAATACATGTTTTGTTTGTTTTATTTTATTGTATTTTTTTCACTACCATTTAGTCCCTTTATTCTCTCCTCCCCCAGCAGTCACCGCACCGTTGTCCGTGTCCACGGGTCCCTGTCCCTTTTTCTCAATCCCTCCACACCCTCACCTCCTCCCAGCCCTGAGCTGTCCTCCTGCTCTCCATCTACAAGTCTGTTTCTATTTTGCTTATTGGTTCCATTTGTTCATTGGATTCCACTTATGAGTGAGATCATGTGGTACTTGTCTTCCTCTGACTGGCTTATTTAACTTAGCATAACGTTCTCTGGGTGCATCCATGCTGTCACAAATGGTAAGATTTTCTTCCTTTTTACAGCAGAGTAGTATTCCCTGGTGTAAATGTCCCATAGTTGTTTTATCCACTCATCTACTGATGGACACTTGGGCTGCTACCAGGATATGGTGTCTTTTTATATACTTAATCTTATGCTACCTAAAATCAATACAGAAAAACTCAGAATAAAGTACTTGTAAGCACCAGAAAGAAAATAACATAAAAACATGGCCCCACTACTTTGGAAAACTGCCTGGCAGTTCCTCAAAAGGTTAAGCACAGAGCTGCTGTATGAGTCAGCCATGCAATGCGTAGGTATACGAATATGCCCAAGAAATGAGCACTTCTGTCTACACAAAAACTTGAACAAGAATGTCCATAACTGCTCTGACCGGCTGGCTCAGCTGGTTGGTCCCACACACCAAAAGATTGTGGTTCGATCCCCAGTCAGGGCACGCACCCAGGTTGCGGGTTCAAGCCCCCACAGGGACACACGTGGGAGGCAACCAATGTCTCTCTCTCCTCCCACACCCCCCCCCACTCTCTCTCTCTCAGAAATCAATGAAAAGCATACCCTTGGGTGAGGATTTAAAAAAAAGAATTCCCAGAGCAGCATAATCCATAATATCCACAAAGTAGAAACAAGCCAAACGTCCATCAACTGGTGAACAGGTGAGCAAAACTAGTGTATCCGTATTCATGGGACATTATTTGGTAATGGAAAGAAATGGAACATGCTATGCGTTACGGTATGGATGAGTTTTGAAAACATGCTGTGTGAAAGAGGCCAGGCACAAGGAGCCATATACTGGATGATTCCATTTACACATAAAACACCCAGAACAGGCAAACCTACAGAAACACAAAGTAGATTAGCAGGCACCTGGCACTTGCGGGATGAGGATACTGGGGAGGACAACTACGGAGAACAGGTTTCCTTTGCAGGTGATAAAAACACTCTGAAGTTGTGGTGGCGGCTACACAACTCCGAATATACTAAACGTCACCGGATGTATGCCTTTATGTGGGTGAATTGCATGGTATGTGAATTATACCTCAAACTTTTTTTAAAGGCTCTGGGAGATCACAGAAAAAATATATTCAATATATGCTGGTCCCTGCCCCTGGTTGCTGGCATAGGGCTCCTAAAGCCCTTGAACATCCCTACGTGATGAGAGCACTAGGAGTATCTCTTGTTCTACTGAGGCAGCTAGGCTGGCTCCTAGGTGGGGGAAGCCTCTATAAAACCCCAAAAGTAGGGGGTTGAGAAAGTTTCCGGGTTGGCGAACACATCCACATCAGGAGGGTGACACACCCCAACTCCACAGGGACAGAGGTGCCTGCAGTCAGGACCCTCCCAGACCCCTTCGCATGTATCTCTTCATCTGGATGTTCACAAAAAGGAATGGTATACTTCAACACACCCTTTAATAAACTGGTAAATGTGTTTCCATGAGTTCTGAGAGCCACTCCAGCAAATTAAGCAAACCTGAGGGGGTCATGGGAACCTCTGATTTGTAGCAAACTCAGACAAGTGTTGTGGACAACCTGGGGACCTCTGGCCTGCAACTGGCATCTGAAATGGGGGGAGCAGTCTCTTGGGACGGAACCCTTAACCTGTGGGATCTGACACTATCCGGGTAGACAGGTAGACAGTGTCAGAATCTAGTTAAATTGTGCAGCACCCAGCTGGTGCTGTGGAGACTGCTCGGGGTGGGGAGGAAGAAGAGCCCCCACACGGGGTGACCGGCAGTGTTGTGAATGAGACAGCAGTGCAAGAATAAAGGAGACACACAGGAAAGAGAAGCACAGAGAGGGCAGGAAATGTAGGGCTTTTATCTTTTTCATGCAGGCTCCCGTTTTCCGATATTGTTCTCCCCGTGAATTTCTGGACCATGACAAACCTCAAAGTCCTTTATTTTTTTCTCTAAGGAAGAAAAGGAACTATTTTGTATCCTGGCCAGCTATGACTTCCCTTTTCTCTTCCTTCCTTCCTTCTGCCCACGGAGTGACAGACTGCAGGCAGAGCGGCACAGCCACCGCTCACACAAAGCGCACACATCAGAGTCTGACCGCGTGGTTCGAAAAACTGCCACTCGTACCCGTGGCATTTCACCCCTCAACCCACACTGCCAGAGGCAGCCAGCGCAGCCCCCCACACCAGCTTAGCTTTCAGCTCTGTACCTTCCTTCAGTGGGTGACAGCTCCTTTAGGTCTTCCAAGCCAGGCTTCACGTTCAGTAACTTCTTATAGAGCGCCAGCGGGAAGTGGAGATCGACCACGGTGGAATTGTAGATGGCTAGTCCACAGGTTATGCCGATCAGGTGGAACCAGTTGTGCTCTACAAAACACTTCAGTGCACATGACAATGTGTTAAAAGAAATGCGGTGTTTCCAGCCCTCAAAACAATCTGCCATGTACTGTAAAATAGGTTCTGCATAAAAGAATAAAGACCTCATTAATGCGTAGTCACCTTCTGGAGCAGAGAAACTCCCCTGACTAAAATTTGATTATCCCCCAAAGACACAATGTAGACAGTCAGGCATTTACCGCTCAGCTAGTGACAGAGAGAGCAGCTCATGCTGTCAATGGCCACTCAACCAGGGGGCTTGTTCGGAGAAATGCGCCAGGCAATTCTGTCCCCGTGCGAACACCAGAGGGTGCCTCACACACACCTAAACGGTGAGGCCTGCCGCATATCCACACTGCATGGTACAGCTTGCTGCTCCCAGGCCGCAGACCTGTGCAGCACGTCGCTGTGCAAAACAACATGAGATTAAATCGAGCACCAGATAACGCAGTGCAATCCAGAGTCGCAGTAAATGAGATGCTTGAGGCTGCTGCCCAAGCAACGCAGCATACCGCTTCACAGCAAACCATTTTGTAAGGAGAAAGAGCACACCCTACTGCAATGGCAAAACGCACAGTGCAGGAACTACACCAACCAGTGCACGGGCTTTTTTTACCATTATCAAGCACGATGCACTGCACATAACTGCACGTGCTGTACTTTTGCACGGCAGGCAGTGCGGCGGGTATGTTCACCCAGCAGCGTCACAGACACGTGAGTAGTTGTGCTAGAACGTGACAATGGCTGTGATGCCACGAGGCAATAGCAATTTTTTGGCTCCATTAGAATCCTCTGTGGCCTCTGTCACACGTGCAGTCCATCGCTGACAGAAGTGCCATGATGTGGCACAGCACGGTGCTCACTCAGAGCAGTCTGGCCAGCAGCGTCTTCTGCCTGCTGACTCTGCGCTGCCCTGGGTGGCAGCCACCTGAAGTGTGGCTAGCACGCCTGAGAAAGTGAAGTTTTGCACCATTTAATTTTAATTTAATAAGATTTAAATTTCAATGGCCACAGGTGGCTGGCTAATGGCTACATTTTAGGACAGTGCAGATCTAGACAGAAAATTCTGGTAGAAAAAGAACTAAATTATAATCTGGTTAAAATTAGAATGCTTCTTGAAACTTAGCTCTCCTACTCAATTTTCAAAAATAAAGTGTATGTATGCTTACTCGTATAAGTATTCATATACATACCACCATTGTTATTAAAATAAGACACATTTGACCACTACTTCCCACATGTCATAAAAGCAATTTATTTGTCACGCTGTGCTTCTTCTGCCCCTGGAGGACAACAGAGCTTGGGGCTTACCTACTAGAAATCAAAATAGGGCAGACGGGTGACAAAGACACTATTAGGTCTTGGCAACGGGTGAAAAAGTGAAGACTGGATACATTATTTAGCATTTTAAATTATTTTCTTTGCTATGCTTTCCTTTTCAAAGTGAGAAGTATGGGGATTGGTCTTACAACTTTTTAAAAAATGTTCAATTCTATCCACTTAACTACGACATCACTAACTTACCGTATCGGAAAACCACAAGAGATTTGAATCCTCATAGTACGTAAACATTCCATAGATGGGATTCAAGAGTTCTTTCAACAGCAAAAGAAAGAACTCCTTTGTGACACCACCAGCATCCACTGCTTCTTCACCGTCAAAGATTACCTTAAAGCAATGAAAACAGAATTATACTTCAAAGAATCTTTGGCATTCTATGTCTTTTTTTGTTTCTTTAGCAAATTCTTTCCAAAGTCAGGACAAAGGAAGGAAGATATAACACAATAGACCGATGCAATGGAAATTTCAAGAGGTACCCACTTATTATTAGCAAGGCACTACAGACACAGAATGTTTACTAGGTACTTAAAGGGATACCAAGAAAGTTAGACGTTTACCATGTGCCCACAGAAAGTATACCATCTATTTAAGACAGTAAAGTAAACATAAAAGAATCCGTTAGACAATACATTTTATTTTCAAAAAGTCAAATACTTTGAGAGGTCAATGTTTTGGAACGCAGAGAAAAGCAATGATTAAGCTGAGTAAAAACAGTGGTTCTTGAAGAAACGGATGCATATGGAAGGAAGGAGGGCATTCTAAGTAAGTACAGACCTGGGCTCTGTGAGGGGCTATAAAAAACCCATAAACAGACCCTTATGGGGCACGCTGGACTCACAACAATCATCACAGTAACAACTACAGCAAACCAGCGAATGAGTTACTGAGAGTTACTACACGCCAGCACTTACACGCTGTTAACCTAACCCTCAGGACAGCCTTGTGCACAGGTATGACTATTATCATCCCCAGTTTATAGGTAAGGGCTCAGGCACAGAGCGAAGCATTTGAGGAAGCGGATCCTGGGGCTGCCTTCAAGGCTGCCGATGGCAGGACGAGACAAAAGGTGGGGACAGACATACAACTTTGAGCACATGAATGCGGCAGAAGGCACCTCAGACATGCTACAAAGCAAGAACTGTCTTATCTGAATTATGGATTGAAAACAGGGGCCAAAAAGAGGCCCCCGTGAGATCGAAAATAGAACCCAGAAGCTCTAGGGAGAACTCCCAGGCAGACTGGTGGGACAGATACTACTTATTGGACATTCTGGGAAGCGTGACCATATCGTGGAGACCATGAGTTTCTTGCTATTACATTTCACAAACTGGTTTACAAGAGGCCTGGAAATAGCGATGTGGACATCTGAAGGGAAAAAAAATAACTTCAAGTTCCGAGTAATTCACTAACTATTTATTGGTACCTACTGTGTAGCAAGCATTGTGCAAAGCCCTGGAACACAGTGAGCAGTAGCACAAACACGCACAGTCTGGAAGGAAAGACAGTTCCTTAGTTCAGTAATATCAGGGCACTAAGAATGCCTGTCGTGACAGGCCAGCCACAGCTCAGATGGCTCCACCACCTCTCTACACTCTCCTTTCTACCTTCTTTCTCCTAAACCTTTGGCATCCAGAAGACTTCCTAGATGCTGGCTTGACAGTTTTGCACCTAGTCGAAGCTTTAGTTTTGCTGTCGTTTACTCATTTTTGGTAGAGCTGGAGCAGATACACCAAAGACAGCGGACAGAGAGAGCCCTATAACCCCTCGAGAATCCACTGGCATTTTTACCCGATGTACGTTGGGATTTGCTGTTTGGTGATTTGACAGAAGGAGATGACTAAATTCTTATAAAATGGACGAAAGACATAATGAGTGGCTGCACTCCGCAATTTTAATAATGAGATCTTTGTTGCTTCATCAACAGTGTTTAAAGGAAAAGTAGGAAGGTATTTAGAGGAATACACTGAAGGGCTCACTTTGAGAGGCTTTTTTAGATCAATATCAGAATGAATGCTCAGCTCTCTTAGGGCGTCTCCGACGAGGTTGTTCCTGCGAACATGAAGGACCAGGAAGGGGCTTCTGGCCAGCAGAGGCTCCAGGGTGAGAAGCATGAAGACATTCTGCAGGTTGGCTCCGTTGACCGCCACCTGGAATGGCACATCAAGAACACAATCACTCAGAGCGCACCTGAGGGTGGAGGCAGCCAGCTGTGCCTTTCCATCTGGGGTGTGAGGGGAGCACGCCAAGTGCATCTCCATTGTTCTTCATTATTTTCGTCTTAACTTTTCCAGTTAGGTTTTCCAAGTTACTATGTTGACAAAACACACAAATCTTTCAACTATGAACCTAGAGAGATTAACTGAAAGAGTCTGTGAACCATATGATCCCTGGAAAATGATTTAGGCCCAATGAAGACTGAAAGAATATTATAAGAGAAGAAATGGGAAGCAGAGTGGGTAAAAACCATGACTTTGAAAATGGCAGAAAAGAACCCTAATAACCACTTGTTAGACAGTTTTTACTCTTTGAAAATTGTCCACTGTCTCTCTAGAACCTTCAAACTGTCAATACCAAGAATATGTCAGTGTGAAAATATATATACACACGTGTGTGTATGTGTATATATACACACACACATACACACACACACACAGAGCTAGAGAGAAACAGGCAGAAAGACAGAGAGATGAAGACAGACATGAATGAAGTTCTATGTCCATCAACAGTAGGGACTGGTAGGTTTGAATTGCTAATTTACAAATATCTTTGTGGGCTTTTCAAAACCAGTTACTTTTTATAATAAAAATATGTACTTAAATCTCTATAACTAAAGTTTTAATTCAATGAAGAACTACCAAGCTCCACGTAATTATCTCTCCATCAGGGGTCAGCAGACAACTGGACCAAACCCAGCCTGCTCCCTGTTTTTGCACAGCTCGAGCTCATAACTGTTTCTATATTTTTTAGTAGCGAACTATAGAAATGATCCCTGAAAGGACAGTCTTTGTTTCTATATTTTTTAAATGTCAGAAAAAAGCAAAAGAAGAACACTTCACCACATGTGAAAAACACCTAAAATTCACATTTCAGCGTACGTGAAGTTCCGCTAGAACACCGCAGTGCGCACTCACTAGCACGCTGCCTGCCCCTCACTGCCCTGTGCCACGGCAAAGCCGAAAAACTGAGACGGACCACATGGCCCACAAAGACTAAACTATTTACTATGTGCCCTGTGTGAGAACGCTTGCCAACTCCTCAACTGTGCACATGCATGTGCAGTTATATGTGTTGTGTCCAACACAAAACTGCTGAAAAATTTGTGGTAGTTCTAAAAGCTAGGATAGAACTCATCCAAATACACTTTCCCCTATGAGTAAAAATGACAACTGAATGTGTGGGTCAGAAGAAACACATACAAAGAGGAAATCATTTTTAAAGTGTGATACCTGCATCTGCAGCTCAGCATCCGTCTGCAACATTTTGGTCTTGGCTTGGGCATCAAAGATGAAAGGGTAGGAACAAAGTGTGACAGCATCCTAAAGGAAACATTATCGGCAATATTGTAGTATCCACAGAGAAAAATGCTTGAAAAATATGTAAGTAAATTTAAAAAGAATCATTTACCTGTATTATGGATGGTCTAGCCTTCTGTGTAAAGAAAAATAAAAAGTCTCTTACTGGAATTGCAAAGCCCAAACTTTTTACCCCCTGCAAAGGTGATATACAAATAACAAAACATAAACTATCCATTTGGCAGTGGAACTAACCCATGGGAACGGCTGACTGAATTTCTGATGGAACAGACCAAATGTTGTGATGGACGTAGGCTGAGAAAAAAACTAAAAACAATTTTTAAAAATTGTTAAAGGACCACTGCAGGCCATGTCACTAACTCCATAATTCACAGCATTACTAGAGTTCTCTTTTATAAAAGAAAACTAATGCCAAAACAGGAACTTTAAAACCTTGACTTCAGAGGTCACTTTCATTGGGTAAAGTTAATGCAAATTTCATTTATTTGTCAGTAAGTAACATCCCTTCCTTAGACACACACACACAGAGAAACTGTTACTCTGAAGAGAAACCAAATATTTAAAGCTGTCCCTGCTGTAAGTTCCATGTGTCCGTGCCTCTGGTCCTGTTTTGCTTGTCAGTTTATTTTGTTCACTAGATTCCACATGTAAGTGAGATCATATGGAATTTGTCTTTCTCTGAGTGGTTCATTTCACTTAGCATAATGTTCTTCGGGCCCATCCATGCGGTCTCAAAGGGCAGCCTGAAAGATCTGAGGGGAGGCAGGTAGCGGGGGGATGGATAAAAGAAGGTGAAGGGATCAGCCAAAGAACACGTATGCATAGCCCATGAACACAGACAACAGTGTAGTGGAGGCCAGGGGCAGGGGACAGGGCTGGATGGAGGTGGGCAAAGGCTGGAAACGGGGGGACATCTGTAATAGTGTTGTCAACAGCGATAGATAGATAGATAGATAGATAGATAGATAGATAGATAGATAGACAGATTGACAGATAAAAAGCTGTCCCTGACTCAGCACTAGACCAATGCGTGGCCAACAGAAGACACGCTATCAATATGTAAATAAAATATTTTATTGATTGTGCTCTTATAGTTGTGACAATTTTTCTCCCTTTTTCCCCCAGCACTCCCCCACTCCCCTCAGGCAATCCCCCCCACCTTTGTTCATGTCCACGTGTCATGCATATAAGTTCTTTGGCTACTTCATTTCCTGTGCTGTACTTCACATCTCCTGGCTATTCTGTAACTATCAATTTGTACTTATTAACCCCCTCACCTCTTCACCCATTCCCCACACTCTCTCCCACCTGGCAACCATCAAAACACTCTCCCTCTCCATGATTCTGTCTCTGTTCTTGTTTGCTTAGTTTGTTTTTCAGATTCAATTTTGTTGATAGGTATGTGTTTATTGCCACTTTATTATACATAGTTTTGATCTTCTTTTTCTTAAGTAAGTCCCTTTAACATTTCATATAATAATGGTTTGGTGATGATGAACTCCTTTAGTTTTTTCTTGTCTGTGAAGCTGTTTATCTGCCCTTTGATTCTAAATGATAGCTTTGCTGGGTAGAGCAATCTTGGCTGTAGGTCCCTGCCATTCATGACTTTGAATATGTCTTGCCAGCCCCTTCTAGCCTGCAAAGTTTCTTTTGAGAAATCAGCTGATAGTCTTATGGGAACTCCCCTGTAGGTAACTAACTGCTTTTCTCTTGTTGTTTTTAAGATTTTCTCTTTTATCTTCAACTGTTGGCATTTTAATTATGATGTGTCTTGGAGTGGGCCTGTTTATATCCATCTTGTTTGGAACTCCGTGATTCCTGGTCTTGCATGTCTATTTCCTTCACCAAATCAGGGAAGTTTTCTTTCATTATTTTTCAAATAGATTTCCAATTTCTTGCTCTTTCTCTTCTCCTTCTGGCACTCCTATGATGGGAATGTTGGTTCACTTGAAATTGTCCCAGAGGCTTCTTATACTATCCTCGTGTTTTTAGATTCTTTTTTCTTCTTGTTGCTCTGATTGGTTTTTTGGTTCCTTATGTTCCATATCATTGATTTGATTCTCAGTTTAATCCACTCTACTGCTGTTTCCCTGTAAATTGTGCATTTCAATTACTATATTCTTCAATTTTGCCTGGCTCTTTTTTATGCCACTAAAGCACTCACTGAGTTCTCTGAGCATCCTTATAAGCAGTGTTTTGAATTCTGCATCTGATAGATTACTTATCTCCATCTTGTTTAGTTCTTTTTCTAGAGTTTTGATCTGTCCTTCCATTTGGGCCATGTTCCTTTGTCTCATTTTGGCAGCCTCCCTGTGTTTGTTTCTATGTATTAGGCAGAGCTGCTTTTGACTCTGTGTCTTGGTAGTGTGGCCTCATGTAGTAGGCGTCCTTTAGGGTCCAGTGGCACATCCTCCCCTTTCACCCAAGCTGGGTGTTCAAGGTGCACCCTCATTATGGGCTGAGCACACCTTCCTCTTGTAGTTGAGCCTTGGTTGCTCTTGGCAGGTCTATGGGAGGAATTTACCCAGGTCAGTCAGCTGCAAGGATTGGCTGTGACCACTGACCATCAATCTCCGCCCTCCATGGAGGATCAGCTGTGAAGGGGAAGGGTGCTGGTGCTCTGACGTGGTCTGCAGCTGTCCACTGGGTGCGCAGGGTCTGGGGTTTCCTGGATGCTGCAGGTCAGGTTCAGCTACCACCTGTGTTCTGCCTGGTGCCACCCAACATGAGCTAGCTATAAAGCAATCTGCAGATAGCTATTTGTGCTGGGCTTGGAGGTTCCCAGGTAGAGCTAAACTGTGATCCAAAGCTGCTAGTGTCAGGCCTAGGACCACTTAGCCAGAGGTACAGGGTTGGGGACAGGCCTGTAAGTTGGGTGGGGCAGAGTCTCAGGTAAGCACCAGGGCAGGGCAAACAGAGTAAGCCAGGTTGATGGAGTCTCAGATATGGCACCCACCTGAAGGCTCTGTGGCTCTGTGGGTAGAGGGCTCAGAAAAGGCACAATAGCCTCTGCCCCCCTTTCTGTCTGGGAGGAAGCTGTCCCCCAGCTTTTGCCCTCATACCAGACCCTTCAGTTCCTCCCCGGGTGCCATGCGTGCTTTTCAAGCTGCTACCCTGGTGGTGCTGGAGCTCAGAGGGAGTGAGTCTGAGTAGGTTTGGCACAGGCCCTTTAGGAGGAACTGCCAGGGAGTCCAGCAATTTTTTTCCCCAACTCCAAACCCGCTAGTTTTTACAGCCAGAAGTTATGGGGCTTTCTCTTCCTGGCACTGGTACCCTGAGGTGCAGAGCCTGGTGTGAAGCTAGGACCCCTCACTCCCCAAATATCCCTCCCGAATTTTTATCCACCACATGTGAGTGTGGGACTTGCCCATTCCACATCTGTGTCTCCTACTAGTCTGGTTTGATGTGGCTTCTTTACTTCCACAGTTGTCTGATTTCCATTCAACTCAATTTCTGATGGTTCTGAGTGATCTTTGCTCTGTAGTTTAGTTCTGGTTTTGATGTAGTTGTGTGAGGAGGCGAGGCGTGTTCACCTCTGCCTCCATCTTGACCGGAAGTTGTAAATAAAATCTTAAAAACTTTTGAGGGGGGGGAAGAACAGTATATTAAAAAACTCACAAACATATCTAAGAGGTATATTAGTTTCATTTATCAGGGGGAAAAAGGAGAAATCTCTTCTCAAAGTTGTTGTTAGGTTATGTAACAAAGATTATTAACTTATTAGAAACAAAAGAAATATCAACAATATACATCATGTTGACCTGCAGTAACATTTCTCAAACAGAAAACTATGTATGGATTTTTTCTGAGATCTGAGAGTGTTATACAATTTTTTTTTAATTTTGTATTTTTATAAATATCCTAAACAAAATCAATTAAAACACATTCTGAATGACCTCCTTTTAATGGTGTGTCACCACATAGTTTGCATTTATTTTAATGAGTACATTGGAGCCACATTATCCTTGATTGTCCAGGAGTAACAAGAAGAGAGGCAGTCTTCCTTGGGAAGTGCTACATTTGCTCCCGGGAAAGGGCCAGAGCTGCCCTGGCTGCGTGAATGAAGGTACAACAGAAGCTCAAAGGAAGAAAGAGAGCTGAGTCATCCCAGGCTGACTCAAGCACCAAGGCGTGACCGCAGCCGGTCCCAACCCACAGTGCAAGTGAGGTCTGGCTTCCATAAGGCTATCTGCATTTTATTGATCTTAGGGTTTTGTTTGTATCTAATTCACAAATTTGGTTTGCTTTTTATAATTGTTTAAATGTTATAATGAATAAGAAATGTATACCACTGGAAATGCATGTTCCAACAACAAAATCGATTTTAATTAAAATCCACCCTGTTTATCCTTTACAAACAGGTTCATCACGGATTCTGAAGCACTTCCACAGAGCAAAGACCACGCATGGAAGAGACAGCTCCAGTCCAGTGAGACGTGGTTCGAAATCATGGGTACGCAATCCAGGCTAACGTGACTCATGCTCGTACCCACATAGTTAATTTCTTTGAATTTAGGAATCAAAGTTACTAAAATATAACACACACCACAAAACAGTAAGCTATGAAACCGTCTTCTCATCTAAGGACCTACAAAGGTGTAAGTCTCCTGGGGAAGCAGATTTTAAACTGGTGCCAATATTCAGAATTTTAGGATCTTCATCTCAGAAGAGATTATTTTATTCTAAGCACCATTTGCTTATTCTCAGGAGCAAAGGAGACTTTTGATGTGTGTTGGCCTATAAAAGAAGATGCAGTTTAAACGCCACAAACGTAAAGGGACTATAGGGGAAGTGACAACAGCTGCTGGCATTACACACCCTAGCATATCTAGCATTTTTAAATCCTGGTGTTTTTGTGGGTACCACATACAGGGTGGGGTAAAAGTAGGTTTACAGCTGTAAGTACATGAAATGCAGAGTTTACTCTTATGCTATTATTTATTAACTATTACATTATTTTCTGTAGAAACAACTGTAAACCTACCTTTGCCCCACCCAATAGTTATCTCAGACATTAATCAGCAGCTGTTTCTGTATTTGTGGACTCTCTTGAGTCCCACCCCAGTTCTCCCTGCAGACCCCCCCACCAGCCCTCCCTCCCACAGTTCTCGTTCCCTCCCCTCACTCTTCGCCCAGCCCCACCCCACCCCCTGGCAGAGCCCAGTGTTAGAAGCAGGGCTGGTCACTGTCATGGAGAAGGAAAGGAATTAAATTGTGGGTGGGGTCCCCGTGCTCTCAGTTGAGTGAGTTTGCTGGAAAGAAATCCAAAACCGCCAGTTAGGCACCAGAGCCAAGGACACAGTGATCCCTAAGACCCTTCCCGCAGGGGAGGACCATCGTGCCAGCTCTGAGGAAGGCAAAGAAGGGTGGGCTATTCTGTCCAAAGAAGCACTAGACCTACGTGAAGGTCTGTTACACATCTCTAAACTTTTTACAAGTCTATGAGTTTTTGTATTTGAAATATAATAATTTAATTTCACTGACTTTTATTTTGTGAATGCTGAGCGTTTCAGAAATGGTATTAGCACTGACATTTCCTTATTACACAAAATAAATACTAAAACAGCTGCATTACGACTTTGCTTCAAGACTGCTGTCCCTAACCTAGATGAACATGCATGAACTGCCATGTGATCCTCTCCTGAGAGGCTGGCTTGCCCTGGGCCATCCACTCCCCCAAAATGAGTCTTACAGACCTAAAACTAGCCAAGTACTGGTGGGTCACATTTTAAATGTTTTTGCTTGAAATGGGGTTGCACTGTGACCTTAGTTCATTTTTTTTTAAGTATACAAAATAGGAGCAATGAACAAGTACATGGTACAAAACTGAATAACTGGGAATATCTTTTTCCTTTAAAAAAAATCCAAATCAACATTTCCTAAATGTGGCTGTGACTGCAGGCAGGGGGCATCACACAAACAGCTGTCGTGCCAAGGAGTGAGCCCAGGAGCCTCTGCCAGAGGGCCTGCCCGCCGCCAGCTGTTCCCACACCCCTGCGCCCTGAGGCAGAAACAGTCGCCTCTTCTCACCAAGCACAGCACTGGGTGCTCAGAGGCAAAACACTGCCCTCGTGTGGCAAACGGACTCTAGTTTTTATTTTTTAGCATTTACTTTGTATCACTTTCTCACTTACGCAGCCCTCAATGGGAGCCTACAAAGGCACTCATTCTGTGTTATTTCATTTTCAAAGGGATGATGCAGTTTATTAATGGAAATAAAGAAGCCACTGCCAACTCTTCTTTAAAATGAGCAAAAATCAGCCACTTTAGAATGTCCTTTTGGGCTCCATAGCCCTTTACACATGTCATGTCTCTTTGTAATTCCCTTCTCGCTGCTGCCTCCACATTGAACACCCCACAGAGGCAGCCAGTATGTCCTTCACATGTCTCCACCCCCAGTGACTAGTAGGCAGGCGACAAACATTGGGTACTGACAACTGCTTACTGAAAAATAGTTACCAAGGGCTTATTATGTGCTAAATAAAGCACTCTGCCACTAAGGCATTTCCATGCTGCCTCCCCTTTAAGTCCCACAGTAGTTATAATTCATATTCACAAATGAGGATGCCACACCTATAGACTAAGTAACTTGCCCAGGGTTACAAAGGCAGTGGCCAGAGCAGAGACTAGACAGAACCCAGTTTCTTTCGCCTGAAGCATGTGCTCTGATCTACACACTATACTGCCTCAGCTACTACCAAGCTACAAAATTAAACACTAAAAATCTGTTTATTGTGGTATATGTACAATAAAATATTATTCCTCCATTAAAAACAAAACAAAAAGGAACTCCTGCCATTTGCAATAACACAGGTGAATCTGGAGGTCATTATGCTCAGTGAAATAATATCAGCTATAGGTGGAATAAAAAAAACTCAGAAACAGAAGAATGGTGGTTTCCAGAGGCTAGAGGGCGGGAAGGTGGGGAGGTGCAGGTCAAGGGGCACGAGTTCCGCTGTAAGTCCCGAGGAGCTGATGTACAGCGCGGTGCCTACAGTTAATAATACTGTGCTGCACACACTTTAAAGCTGCTAAGAGATAAATCTTAAAACCTCTCATCACGAGAAAAAACACCTGTCCCTCACATGGTGACGATGGTCACTAGACTTATGTGATCATTACGCGGTGTATACGCAGACGGAGTCATTACGCTGTGTACCCGAAACTGACGTAATGTCTTCTGTCAATTATACCTCAAAGGGCAGTTAAAAACACAAATGTGTATATAAAATGGCTGTAGCAATTCAGGTTAAAATCTGAGACATCAAGAAACTTAAACTTCAATTTCTAATAGTATTGTACCTCATACAATAAAAAGGTCCCTGAAGTCACAAAAGTTCACGTAGTAATTTCACCTGATTTTCTATCTTTCTATAATAGCTGCCTTAGTTACTGAAGAGGAGATACGCATTTGAGATTCAAGACCTACATTTGCTTATTAGGTGTTAAGAGAAAGAAACTATGAAAAGGGTGTAGAAGTTGCTCACTTAACCTCTATTCAAAAACGACAGTCATGAAAATCCATGAAAATCGAGATTTTAACACCAGTAACTTCTTTTTCAGTGACAAGAAAAGCATTAGGGGTTCATTAGAATTATCCCATTCAGCTTTAAGTCACAGATTAGAAGTCAGAAGACTTGGCTTCTATGGCTAATTAAATTTGTGGAAAAACTGTTTAACTTCTCTGAGTCTCCATTTCCTCACCCGAAAACAAAGCAGTTGGCCTAAATAATTCATAAGGCTTATTTCAGCTCTTAATATTTCACTCTTCAATGAACAGTAATTTGATAGAGACTGATAAAACAAAAAAGTTCATTAGAGGGTGAACTCAGAGTTCATTGCTAGCCCCCATGTTAAAATTTCCCAGTAAACCTATTTAGAAGACTCTAATCCACTTTTATTGAAAAGCATTTTGTTTTTTCAAGGTAATTATAAAATCTTATTAAAAGCACAATATAGCCCTGGCTGGTGTGGCTCAGTGGATTGAGTGCTGGCCTGCAAACCAAAGGGTCGCCAGTTGGATCCCTAATCAGGGCACAAGCCTGGATTGTGCGCCAGGTCCCCACTGGGTGGCGCGCAAGAGGCAACCACACAATGATGTTTCTCTCCCTCTCTTTCTCCCTCCCTTCCCCATTCTAAAAATAAATACATAAAATCTTTTACAAAACTTATAAAAACACAATATTGTGTCTAACATAAACCATCTACTATATGACAAAGAAAATAATCTCACTTAAATAAACCTATTTAGATACCTTGCTTGTGGGGACCACTACTGACCTCCGGAAACCCTGCAAGGAAAACATTGCCTAAATGTTGGCGGTAAATCTGTTAAACTGGCAAGAGCTCACCTCAAATGTCTCTGTTGAGCATGGCTTCACTAAATACTATAATTAAACTATTGTTGTTTTCTGACACAACTCAAATTTACACGTTTCACAGATGGGAGGACCCTGAAAAGCCTTGCATATGTCTCCAGCCAGTGCAATCCGAGCGAGTTCTCGCCAAGTCAAGGGTGGCAGGCAGGAATCTGCACACAGCTCCTTGGGTGGCATGTCTAACACACGGTGAGAACTGGGTCAGGGACATGTGACATTTTCACTCACATAGCCCTAAATCAGAGCTGGCCGACAGGGTCCCGCAGCTGAATAAGGTGACTGAAGTAGGGTAGCTGTTAGAAGGTGGTAATTAGCAAATGTCCTTTCCTTCATGTCAAAACCAAGCAGCGGAGGGGACTGTGGCCCACCAACGCCCCTTCTGAAGCGCCGCTGTTGAACTCCACCAACTGGTGCCATCTGGGAAGACAGGTCGCGTTGCCAGATCTTCCAAATTTCAAGAAAAGCTAAGAATTCATTTCCTATGTCTTGGCATCTTTTCATTGTGGTAAAAGACATATAACAAAGTTTACCATCTTTATCATTTTAAAGTATACAGTTCAGTAGTGCTGACTGCATTTGCGTTATTGTTCAAGGATCTACAGAACTTTTTCATCTTGAAAAACAGAAACTCCACACCCATTGTACAACTCCCCACGCCCCTTCCCCCCAAGCCCGGGCCACCACAATTCTACTTCCTGTTTCTATGAGTTTGACTACTTCAGACACCTTGATGCTTTTCCACATTGACAACTAGTGAAAAGTTATACTATTCTGCATGTCTGCCTATTTATCACTCCTTATCATCATTTGTGACTACTTAAAGCACTTCAAAGTTTCAAGAATGCAAAAGCCAGTAGCTAAAACACCAGCGTGATACTAACACCAAAGTCAAGGACAAATTATACGGCTCAGGTGTGCTTTCCCATTCCTACTTATACCCCGAGAAAAGACTAAAGCTGTCAGGTAAGCTGTATTTGGATTCTTACCATGCCTGCTTGATGCAAGAACCACATGAGGTAGTCTTCCTGAATGTCCACCAGACTGGAAATCTCAGGAATGTAAAATGTATCATATTCCACATGCTTCACCTTAAGATTTACCTGATGAAAAACAAAATAAGGTCAACTAAAACCCAGACAACTGGAAAATGGGTTGGCACAGAGCATCTCAGCAGGACACTGACCCGTCTGAGCCTCCCATCCCTTCCCCTCACTGGCTCCGCTCCTGGCTCACCTTGTATAACTTCTCCAGGAGCTTGAGAGCTGCTGTCATGTAGGTGTTAAACAGCACAGGAATCAAGAATGTCTTTCTTCCTCGAAGGAGGTAAACAACTGCACCTTTATAGAGGTTTACCAGCTTCATGAAATATTTTGGGCATACCTGAGACCACCAGTTATCTTTAGAAAGAAAGAAAAGACATATTTCAACACATAGTCTTGATATTTATGTCTTAAGTATTTATGTCTTTGCCTACTAGCTAAAAACTGCTCTAGCTAGAAAGTGAATATTAGTCTAAAATACAGTTTTCTAAAATTGACTTTTAAAAAAAACATTAAAGCATTTCTGGAGAGAGCAGCAGCTGTGCGAAAATCCTGGAGCTTTTTTTTCATAAAGCCTGATCCGATTTTTTTCCCTCAAAGGCTCAATCAGAAGGCTAATCTAAAACTTCGGTCCTAAGGGTACATGTGGACAAGACGCTAAGGCGCACATTTGGGGCAGGAGCATTCACACACCCAGTCCTTGCGGCCCCCCTCTCAGCCACCACTCCCAGACCCCGTGCCAGGGACCCATGCCCACACGCCCCAGAACACACCGGTGTGACAACTACTCCTTCCTTTCAAGGGGCATAATTAGTTGACAAGCTGCTATTTCTGCTTCTCACTGAACAGTGCTTTCTCATAACCCCACAAAACAATGATATCGTCGACTTCTACTTTGTCAGGAAAAAATTCAGCCATACTGAAATATTTAAAAGATTAAATAATATGACGTCTGAGACTTTTAAAAAAAAATTCCAGGAAAAAAAAACAAAAAGATGGTGGTAGGAGAACAGATAAGACAAAAAGGACAAAAAGTTGGCAATCATTAATTGATGAGTTCCTGTAGTGTTCTCTCTACTTTGGGGTATTCTTTTAAGTTTAAATCTCTGTAATTAGAAGTTAAAAACAAATTCAGTGTAAAACTGAATGGTTTTGATCGCTTTGTGCCATCCTACCTGAAAAAATTAAAATAAACAAAAAACTTCAAACGGAAAAGGCAAGCACGATACTCCTCGGCAGGCTGCCATCTCTCTACCTCGCAACTTCTTAGCACACCTGAGAAAATACGCTCCGAAGGGCTTTTGATCTTAAAAAATAATTAAGGACTACCATATTACTATTGCTTCCATTACAATTTCTGCTTTTATAGCTTCTGAAAGGTGGAAGCAATACCGGCCAGTATTCTATCCTCAGGAACACAGGTCTCTTTACTCATGGGGAGACCACACTCAAGTAACATCCTACTGCTTATGGAATGCAGAAGTTACTGAGCTGCAGTGAACACCTAAAAAAAAATTACCAGGGGGGGAAAAAAGGAAAAAGCCAGGAGACAGACTTTCTGCACTTGATTAGTAAAAACAGCTCAGGCGCTGCTACTCCCATGAGAGACACTCTCCAATTCACTGAGGAATAAAAGGTTCTTATCTCAGCAAAGTGTCCGGAGCCTGCAAAAATCAGTGTGCACTCAACTGTCCTAAAAAAGAAAAAAAAAACAAACATTTGGTAAGTCTCCACCAGGTCACTGTCCTCCTCTCCTTTTCTGGAGACCTGTGTATTACCAAGCCTGTTCATTTCACTCCCTCCCCCTAAATTAGGTATAGGAGTAAAAACAACAGACAAATGGAAATTTTGAGAGGCTATTAACTACTAGCAAGTATGGGAGAAAAAAAATAATAAAGTTGGATAATCTAACTTTGTGACTATTTAAAAATAAAGATTACTCTGGCATAAATCATTTCAAATAAGTGAGATAAAGGTTCAATTTGTTCAAGTTGCAAATATGGCTAGTTAGAAATTAACAGCAAAGAAAAGTAGGTTAAATGTTAAGGACATTAAACGGCAACAAATATGTTCTTGGATCTCAAATCACTGAGAGCCACTAGTCACACCAATTAAAATAAAAAGCACAAAAGCACTAGTACTGAATTTGGCAAATTCACCTAATACTTTGCTAGGGTTTGAATCCAGCCGCAGAATGGCCATAGCCAGGGGAATAGTCAATGTTACATAATACTTGGAATCCTGGAGCAGGGGAAACTCAGGTAGTATTAAATATATTCGCATAGCTTCGACGTCTGGCGGTGAACTTGACAACTGAGGAATCAGGCAACTTTCAAAGCTGTTTAAGATCTGTGTGAGAGAGAAGAGCATTGAGCGATGCAAGCACACATGAGACCTGTTACCCTATCTCTGATGCATTCGCTATTGGGCACACGCTCAGCTCTCACTCACTGTATGCCCAGAGGGCCTCCCGTGAGTCTGGACACTCTGGGTACGCCAGTGAACAGAAAGGCCAGGAGGGGTACTCTGCGGGGGCGTTTCCTTAGGAAGGGGTAGGCCAAAAAGAGAGCTGAAGGTAGCTCAAATTCCCAAGGTGAATATTCTAGAATTAAGATTTACATAAGACCTTCGTCTTTCACCTTTCTGTTTCCCTTGAAAGTTGAATTACTGCAGTGAAAAAAATGTATTTTCAAACATGCACTTCGTCAAAGTCAAGAACACACCTGTTCCAGAATCATGGAATGCTGGGAGTTCATTAACTTCTCAAATAACACTCTAGTTGAGTTCAGGTCAATCCCAGGGATTTTGGGACTTGTTTTAAAATGTTCATCAATTCTAAACAAACAAACAAAAAAGTACATAAGTAAAACAAAGCAAACACTTTGACAGGAATTATAAAGAGGTAATAACCAAAATAGTTTATCCACACTGATCACATTTAAATTTGCCCTGGCAGACAATATGCATAAATTTTGGAGAAGCTCGACAGAATAAACCTTTCTAGAATCCCTTTTACAAGATATTCTTAAAATTTTCAAGTCTTTTTTCCTTCAAGTCGAGGTACAAGGATCATTATTTCAATCTGAGGCCAACTCAAAGTGGATAAGCAGTGTTACTTCCCTGATTTATTCTTGCATGTTGTCGCCGTTTCCTGTCATGGTGATGTGCTGGACAAGCAGCACATCTGTGGCCCGACGCAAAAATGAATGAATAAATAAATAAGTCCCCTGTGCAAGCTGAGCCACTCATCAACAAGTAGCAAGTAGACTCTCCTTGTTTAAAGCCTTTCTGAAAATTTTTTCTTTCTTAAAACAGATCTACAACAAATGCGAAGTTAATGTCTCAGTCAACACAAGAGAAACAGTTACATCCACCCAGGGAGTGATTTTTACTGCTACCGTTTGTAACTTCCTACCAACTAATCATTTTTCCAAACTTAAAGTCTTAGCCTTTTAGAGATTTAAAGAGTATCTCTTGCAAATGTCCACTCCTGAACATACATACCACATCTACGAATTACAAAAGAACTAGCTATTTGTAAAGCAGGGTTCTGTTTATGAGTGAAGGAC